>CAUYLG010003714.1:62500-85879 GCA_963573385.1 Cacajao melanocephalus
AAGGGAAACCATTGTGTACACTATTGATATAAATATAAATTAGTACAGCCACCATGGAGAACAATATGATGTCCTCAAAAAACCAATTTTTTCAAAACCAATCATACCTTCCCAACAGTCCCTCGAAGTCTTAATTCATTCCAGTATTAACTCAAAGTTCCAAGTCCAAAGTCTCATCTGAGACAAGGCAAGTCTCTTCCATCTAGGAGCCTGTAAAATCAAAAACAAGTTAGTTACTTCCAAGATACAATGAGGGTATAGGCATTGAATAAATGCTCTCATACAAAATGGGAGAAATTGGCCAAAACAAAGGGGCTACAGGCCCCATGCAAGTTGGAAATCCAATGAGGATTAAATCTTAAAGCTCCAAAATAATTCTTTTGACTCCATGTCTCACATCCAAGTCACACTGATGCAAGAAGTGGGCTACCACAGCTTTGGGCAGTTCCACCCCTGTAGCTTTGTAGAGAACAGCCCCACTCCTGGCTGCTTTTAAAGGCTGATGTTAAGTGTCTGTGGCTTTTCCAGGTGCGTGGTGCAATTTGTTGGTGGATCTACCATTCTGGGGTCTGGAGGAGGGTGCTCCTCTTCTCACAGCTCCACTAGTCACTGCCCCAGTGGGGACTCTGTGTGTGGGCTCCAATCTCACATCTGCCTTCTGCACTGCCCAGCAGAGGTTCTCCATGAGGGCTCCACCCCTGCAGCAAATTTCTGCCTGGACCTCCAGGCATTTCCATACAACCTGTGAAATCTGGACAGAGGTTTCCAAAACTCAATTCTTGACTTCTGTGCACCCCACACTCTCAGAAATACATGGAAGACACAAAGGATTAGAGCTTGGACCCTCTGAAGCAATAGCTTGAGCTGATGTTGGTCTCCGTACTTGGTGCCATGGCTGGAATGCAGGGCACCAAATCCTGAGACTGCACAAAACAGCAAGGCCTTGAGCCTGGCCCACAAAACCATTTTTTTCTTCTAGGCCTTTGGGTCTGTCATTGGATGGGCTGCCACAAAAGTCTCCGACATGCCCTGTTCCCATTGTGGTGATTAACATTTGACTCCTCATTATTTATGCAAATTTCTGCAGCTGGCTTGAATTTCTCCTCAGAATTTTTTTTCTTTTTTATTACATCATCAGGCTGCAAATTTTCCAAACTTTTATGCTCTGCTTCCCTTTTAAACATAAGTTCCAATTCCAAACCACCTCTTTGTGAATGCATAAAACTGAGTGGTTTTAAGACCACCCAAGTCACCTCTTGAATGCTTTGGTGCACAGAAACTCCTGTCAGATATCCTAAATCATCTCTCTCAAGTTGACAGTTCCACACATCTCTAGGGGCAAGGGCAAAATGCTACCAATCTTTTTTCTTAAGCATAGCAAGATATACCTTTCTTCCAGTTTTCAAAAAGTTTCTCATCTCCATCTGAGACTGCCTCAGCCTGGACTTCATTATTCTTATCACTACTAGCATTTTGGTCAAAGCCATTCAACAAGTCTCTAGGAAGTTTCAAACTTTCCCACATCTGCCTGTCTTTTTCTGAGGCCTCCTAATTATTTCAACCTCTGCCTGCTACCCAGTTCTAAGTCACTTCCATATTTTCAGATATCTTTATGGCAGCACCCCATTCCTGGTACCATTTACTGTATTAGTTCATTCTCACATTGCTATAAGAATTCTATGAAAGTGAGTAATTTATAAAAGAAAGAGATTTAATTGACTCACAAGTTAGTATGTCTGGGGAGGCCTCAGGAAACTTACAATCATGGCAGAAGGTGAAGGGGAGGCAGGTACTTTCTTCACAAGGTGTTGGGAGAAAGAATGACCACAGGAGGAACTACCAAACACTTATAAAACCATTAGATTTCATGATTACTCACTCACTATTATGAGAACAGCATAAGGGAAACTGCCACCATGACTAAATTACTTCCACCTGGTCTCTCCCTTGACACATGGAGACTATGAGGATTATAGGGATTATAATTCAACATGAGATTTGGGTATGGACACAAAGCCTAACTATATCACCTATCATCCAGCACTGCTACTATGGACTTTTATCCAGAAGAAAGGAAATCAGTTTGTCAAAGCAATATCTGAACCCTCATGTTCATTGCAGCACTATTCACAATAGCCAAGAAATCAAAGCAACCTAAGTGTCCATCAACAAATCAATGGGTAAAGAAAATGAGGTACATACATACCATAGAATGTTACTCAGCCATAAAAAAGAATGAAATCCTGTTATTTATAACACCATAGATGGAATAGGAGGAGTGAAATAAGCCAGGCACAGAAAGACAAATACTGCATGTTCTCACTAATACGTAGAAGCTAGAAAAGAAAATTGAACTCATTTATATAGAGAGTAGAATGATGGTTATCACAGACTGGGAAGGGTAGCGGGGAGAAAGGAATAAAGAGGAGATGGTTAACAAGTACAAATATACAATTAGAAGGAATAAGATCTAGTATTTGGTAGCAAAATAGGACAACTATAGTTGACAATAATTTATAGTACATTTTAAAATAACTAAAAGAATAGATTTAGAATGTTTCTAACATAAAAAATGATAAACGTTTGAGGTGATGGCTATGTCAATTACCCTGGTTTGATCACTGCACATTGTATGCTTGTATCAAAATATCACATGTACCCCCAAAATATGCAAAACTATTCTGTATCATAACAATTAAAAATATTTTTAAAAAAGGAGAATTGTCAATATTTGAGACTGTTAAATATTAAATTCTAGCAATTCCTAGTGAAAAGTCATTTTCTACCAAACTTCAACACCTGTAGAAACATTTGGTTTTACATGTTCTGTTGAACATATGGGAATTTTAGTCTATTATCCAACAAGTCGTAAGAAGTATACTGAAAAGCAAACTAATACATATACAGATATATTTGAAAACAATAAAGGGAACTCTTGTTTAAGTATCAACAGCTTAATATGTACCTAAAAGAGGGAAGCTGATATGAAGAACTAATAATGAGCTAAGAGGATAACCATAGGCAAAGGCCTTCCCCAAACAGGCATATATCAAAATCTGAGAAGTTTAAAAGAGGTATTTATCACAAAAGGTGAAAGTGTAATGAGGTATCAGTTAATCTTTCAGGAGGGCCAACACTGTGAGAGAATAATAAAAATCCCCCAAAATAAAAGAATTAGCATATATAGCAGGGTATTAATAGAACAATTAGAAGAAACTTCAGAGAAGTATGCTTCATACAGTCAGAGAGATAAAGAAGTAATGGTGTATGTTACATATTTATAGATATACATGTATATCCCTATTTTTCATGATTAGTTTGTCTTGATTTATGAAAATTTATGAAAATTTTCATAAAATAAAATTTTTATGAAAATTTCCATAAATCAAGACAAACTAATCATGAAAAATAGGGATATACATTATATATTTATAAATATGTAATATACAATTACTTAAATAATACTCAATAAATAAACAATAAAATGTTTCATCTTTAAGTTTAAATAAAGTCATGAGACAAAAGCAATGGTAAGTGAAATATGAAAGAAAAATAAAAATACATGTAAGAGATCACTAAAAGGTCCAAACCTTAAATTTCAGAGGACAGAACTGAAAGAAGGAAAAGGAAATATTTAAGTCAATTATGGCCAAGAATTTCCCAGAACTAAAGAAACACACATGTTCTGAGGTTTGTGGCAAAAAAATCACACTGCTGGTATGAGAACTCTCTAGAAGAAAACTAAGCTTAAAATGGTAAGCATTGCACAGAAGCAAACACAAATTATCTTCAGAGAACTAAACTTCAAATATAGGGCTTAAAGAATTCTCATAATAAAATTCCAAGGAATATGATGCCAATATAAAAATCACAGAACATTTTAAGAAACAAATCATTAAAACGTTTTAAAGTGAGATTATACTTATAATTGCAGAACTATTAAAATCTGCAAATCTGCTAAAACAAAGCAAGAAACCACTGAATCAGATCTGGAAAAAATGTCAATATTAAAATAATCAGATTCAAAACATAAAATAAGCAAACTTAATATGCTTCAAAATTAAGTGAAATGAAAACATGAAGAAATTATCAAAAATATTAAGGTAGTTTTAAAAGCATATGAATTGAACATATATTGAAAAATATTGTAATTCTACTTAGAAGTTCAATAGATAGCATCAAATTTGATACCATTAAAGAAAGAATAAGAGAACTGAGTGATAGATCTGAAAGAATTACCCTAAAGTTATCAAAGATAGTTAAAGCCATGGAAAATAAGAAAAAGAGCTAAGAGGCATGAAAGATAAAGCAAGGCCTTGCATCTGCTTGGTTTCAGAAGGAGAGGAAAGATAAGGAATGATGCAGAACTTTGGGAAACAGTTTGTAAGTATCTCAACATGTTAAACATAGATTTATTATATCACCCAGCAATTCCATTCCTAGGTATCTATACAAGAGAAATGAAAACATGCCTACGCAAATAATACAGGCATTATTCATAACAGCCAAATAGACAACCCAAATGTCCATCAACAAATGGGTCAATAAACAAGCACAATATGGTATACAATGAAATTTCATGTGGCAATGAAGTACTGACACCAACTACAACATGGATGGACCTTGTAAATACAGTAACTGAAAGAGGCCAGTCACAAAGCTCCATATATGACATAATACCATTTATATGAAATTTAAGAATAGGCAAATCTGTGAAAACAGAAAGAAGATTTCTGGTTGCCAGGGTAGGAAGAAGAATGTTGTGAGGAGAAGGAGTAAAGACAATGGAGAGTGACTGCTAGTAGGTACAAAGTTTTCTTGTGTGTTTAAAAAAAAGTTCTAAGGCCAGGCGCAGTGACTCACACCTGCAATCCCAACACTTTGGGAAGCCGGGGCAGGTGGATTGCCTGAGCTGAGGAGGTCTAAACCAGCCTGGGAAACACAATAAAACCCCGTTTCTACTAAAATACAAAAAATTAGCCATGCATGGCACTGTGTGCCTGTAGTCCCAGCTACTCAGGAGGCTGAGGCAGGTGAATTGCTCGAACCCGGGAGGCAGAGGTTGCAGTGAGCCGAGATCACACCACTGCACTCCAGCCTGGGCGACAGAGCAAGACTTTGTCTCAAAAAAAATAAATAAATAAAGTTCTAAAATGAGGCCAGGCATGGTGGCTCACACCTGTAATCTCAGCACATTGGGAGGCCGAGGCAGGTGGATCACTTGAGGTCAGGAGTTCAAGACCAGCCTGGCCAACATGGTGAAACCCCGTCTCTACTAAAAATACAAAAATTAGCCAGGCATGGTGGCATGTGCCTGTGGTCTCAGCTTCTTGGGAGGCTAAGGCAGAAGAATCACTTGAACCTGGGAGGCAGAGGTTGCAATGAGCTGAGACCACACCACTACACTACAGCCTGAGACTCTGTCTTAAAAAAAAAAAAGTTTTAAAGTGAGATTATACTTATAATTGCAGAACTATTAAAATATGCAAATCTGCTAAAAACCATTGAATTTATGTACCATAAAGCCTACTGTAAATGGGTGAACTTTATGATGTGTAAATTATGTCTCAATAAATAGGTAAAAAGAAACGTGATGACGCATAAAAAGTAATGGAGTAGGGGTAACAATTTAAAATATTAGTAACTGGGAATTCTTCAAAACTAATAAAAATTACCAATCCTTAGGTTCAAAGCTTTGACTGAATCCTGAGCAGAATAAAAACATTCTTAAAAATCAACATTTAGCCAAATGGTATTTCTATTTCTTGAGGAATCACCACACTGTCTTCCACAATGGTTGCACTAATTTACACTCCCACCAACAGTGTAAAAGCGTTCCTATTTCTTCATATCCTCTCCAGCATCTGTTTTGTCCAGATGTTTTAATGATCACCATTCTAACTGGCATGAGATGGTATCCCATTACTAGGTATATACCCAAAAGATTATAAATCATTCTATTATAAAGACACATGCACAAGTATGTTCATTGCAGCACTGTTTACAATAGCAAAGACTTGGAACCAACCCAAATACCCATCAAGGATAGACTGAATAAAGAAAATGTGACACATATACACCATGGAATACTATGCAGCCATACAAAAGGATGAGTTTATGTCCTTTGCAGGAACATGGATGAATCTGGAAACCATCATTCTCAGCAAACTGACACAAGAACAGAAAACCAAACACCACATGTTCTCACTTATAAGTGGGTGCTGAACAATGAGAACGCATGGGACACAAGGAGGGGAACATCACACACGGGAGTCTGTTGCGGAGTGGAGGGGCTAGAGGAGTGATAGCAGGGGGTGGGGAGGTTGGGGAGGAATAACATGAGGAGAAATACCTAATGTAGGTGAAGGGGGGATGGAGGCAGCAAACAACCATGCCATGTGTATACTTATGTAACAATCCTACAAGATCTGCACATGTACCCCAGAACTTAAAGTAAAAAAAAAAAAAAAAAAAAAATCCACATTTAGACAAATCAAAATGAATAGCAAAACAAGAATGTTTCTAAATCTGGTTTAACTTCTATTTCCTCATGATTAGGTTAAAATGGGCGTTCTGAGGGGAATATCACAGAAGTGAATATCACAGAAGTGAGCTGGTGCTCTTCTCCCTGTTTTCCATCTGTTGATGCACAATGTTGACTCGTCCCATCACTGGTGATGTTGATTTTGATCACTTGAGCAGAGTGGGCTTTGCCTAGTTTCTCCATTGAAAAGGTTACTATTTTTCCCTTGACGATAAGTATTTTTTGAAGAGCTAGTCTGAGACTATGTGAATATCTCATTCTTCAATGCATTCTCCCCCACTAATTTTAGCCCAATGAAACTTTTTTATTCCATTGTTCCTTCCCTACCTTTTGGTGATATTTCACTATGAGAAAGAGTTTTTTTCATCCTAATTGGTTTTTTCTTTTATTTGTCTATTTGTATTAGTGAAGAATCATGTACCATTTTACTTAATGAGATCATCTATTACTATCATTATTAATTTAGACACTCAAATTGTTCCATATTTGTCCAGCGGAAGCCATTGCAAGCTTTTGACATCTCACCATAATTCTTTTATTGCTTCTTTACTGTATGTCACAATGTAATAGTATAGTTAACTTTATATATTTTCTGCCTGGCTCTAGAATCAGGCATTTCTCCAAGAATCCCTAGCTCTCTTTATTGAAGAATAGTATGTAAATACAAGATTTGGGCACCAGGTATGCTCATTGTCACTGGGGTTTAGCTATTCCCAGGTTCATTCAGTAGATACAGCCAGGAGATATTTTTCTGTATGCAGAAACATACACACACACATACACAGGCATGAAAACACAACTATACATTTACATCTATATCTATTTCTACACCTATTTCTATATTGAAAACCATCAGCTCATAGCACTGCCTCCAATTCCAGTCCGACACCATAGGGTTCATTGTCTTTTTCTCCTTTTTCACATTGGTAACTCCCTACTTTGAGAATGAGAAAACTGGCTTCCACTATCCTCAATATTTTCTCCAAGCCCATAATTGTAACCAATCTCCTAATTGAAGCAGAGTTGTAATTTTGCTTAATCATCTTCTTGAAGGCCCTGACAGTGGAAGCTGACTTCCTTAGATCTTTCTCTGTGTTGGTTCCAGTCTTTGTTCACTGCCTTTCTCACTCAGGCCTAATGGCTTTCTTTTTAAGTTATTTTTATACTTTTTTTTTTGAGACAGGGTCTTGGTCTGTTACCCAGGCTGGAGTGCAGTGGTGCTATAACAGCTCACAGCAGGGCAGCCTGGAACTCCTGGCTTTAAGTGATTCTCCCACCCTAGCCTCCTGAGTAGCTGAACCTACAGGTGTCTGCCAGCACACCTCGATAATTTTGTTTGTTTGCTTGTATTTTTTTGTAGAGACAGGGTCTTACTATGTTACCCAGGCCTGTCTTGAACTCCTGGGATCAATGATCCTCCCTCCTTGGCCTCACAAACTGCTGAGATTACAGGCCTGCACCACCTTTCCCTGCCCACTTTTCTGTTTTAATAGAGTAACGTTTGAATACTCACAGACATTTAAGGAAAAAGGTAAAGCACCATGAGCAATCGAAAGTACAACTATGCCAACTTAATTTGGTTCTAAAGTTCCAACTGTAATTGTAATATACTTCTAGATAAAAACGATCCACCAGCTCTTCCAACACAGAGAATGGTAAAGTTATGGTAAATCCTGTTACACTGCAAATGTGTCAAATACTAACTCTTTAGGTGCACTGTGCATTGCATCTTGAATTTTCCTCATCAGAAAAAGGGCTTATCTGTAATTCACAATTAGTGTCAGCTACCTGATAATTTAAAAAGTATGAAATATTGCCTGTCAACTTGCCCCTTAATTTTTAAAAAATGATGTAATATTCTTTCAAGCAATATTATAGACAGGAAGCATTTAGAAAATTGTGTAATGAATTTGATTAAATATGACAGATACAATATAGATATTTTACAAAATATGATAGGTAACAGCAGTAAAGCATCAGAATTTAATTAGACTTGTGAAGGGAAAAGTTGACATTAAGCTTCTTTTTCAAATATTTTTAAATTTCTATAAAAATTTTTGTCCTGTGATAAAATATTGAGCTACAGTACACAAAAAATACTAGATACATATCCAGGTACCAATGTGAGGAAACTTGTATTTTATTTATTTTTTTAATTTTTAATTTTTATTTTGTTTGTGTGGTTACATAGTAGTTGTATGTAATTATGGGTTACATAAGGTATTTTTATACAGGCATGCAATGCATAATAATCACTTCAGGGTAAATGGAATATCCATCACCTCAAGCATTTATTGTTTGTGTTTCAAACAATTCAATTATTCTTTTCTTTTCTTTCTTTCTTCTTTCCTTCCTTCCTTCCTTCTTTCTTTCCTTCCTTTCTTTCTTCTTTCCTTCCTTCCTTCCTTCCTTCCTTCTCTTTCTTTCTTTTCTTCCTTCCTTCCTTCTCTTTCTTTTCCTTTTCTTTCTTCTTTCTTTCTTTCAAGACAGAGTCTTCCTCTATCACCCAGGCTGGAGTGCAATGGTGTGATCTTGGCTCACTGCAACCTTTAGCTCTTGGGTTCAAGTGATTCTCGAGCCACAGCCTCCCAAGTAGCTGGGGTTACAGGTGTGTGTCACCATCCCAGGCTAATTTTTGTCTTTTTAGTAGAGACGGGGCTTCTCCACGTTGGCCAAGCTGGACTTAAACTCCTGGTCTCAAGTGATCTGCCAACCTCAGCCTCCCAAAGTGCTGAGATTACAGGCATGAGCTACCACACATGACCCACTTTTAGTTATTTTAAAGTGTACAATTAAATTATTTTTTTACTATAGTCACTCTGTTGTGCTACCAAATACTAGGTCGTATTCATTCTTATCTCTATATATACTTGCATTCATTGACCGTTCTCAATACCTCTTAACTCTCTCCTACCCTTTTCAGCCTCTGGTAGCCATCCTTCTACTCTCTATCTCCATGAGTTCAATTGTTTTAATTTTTAGCTCCCATAGATAAGTAAGTACATGTGATGTTTGTCTTTCTGTGCCTGGCTTATTTCACTGAACATAATGACCTCCAGTTCCATTCATGTTGTTGCAAATGACAGGATCTCATTCTTTTTTTTTTTAATGACTGAATAATACTCTATCATGTATATGGACCACACGTCCTTTATCCATTCATCTGTCGATATGGGAAAACCTTATTTTGTAAAACAAAATTTTTTTTCTGTTCCATTTTTTCCTGCATCCTAGGTGTCTGAGGGCAGATTCCTTTGGAGAAGCTTTAAATTCCAAAAGAAAGCAGTATTTTTCTTGGGGGCTTATATTCTAGTTCAATTTCAATTAGCTAGCTATTTCTTGAGTCACATCTAGAGCCTGCTCAAGAATAGTTGTCCAAAAGAGAAAAGACATTAGACAGCCGGAACCTCTTCTTTGAAAAAGGGTCAGTCCTTGGATGAAGGATCATCTTTGATTTGCCTTGAGACAGGACAAACAATGGCTCCTTTTCTTCAGTATTCTACAGTTTGTAGGATAACTAGGATATCTTATGTGTATCCTATAGGTCTACACATAAGATAATCTTGTACTGAAGATTCCTGAAACAGAATTAGGAACAGTGTCAAGAAAATTCCACTGCATCTGTGCAATCCTTGCATCATGAACATCAGGCTCCAGGCTTTAGCCTTCTGCACATTCACCTTACAGTTAGAAAAGTAGCAAATTATCCTCTTTTTTAGAAAATATTCCAAAACCTCAAACCCTACCCAGGACACACTTCACAATTTTCTTGATTTTTGATTCTTTTTGGCCATGAATGAACTGGGAATCAGGAAAAAGGGTAAGTCTTCTTGTTAGGTATTTGGACCTCAGAAAACACATCAACCACTTCCCATCTCCCTTTGGCTGTTCTGCCAAGGCCTTGAGCCGAGGAGGGCTTCAGGCTTGCTTGGATCCTGCCTTTTGGGAGGCAATGGTTCAGTTCCAAAGACTTAGCAAAGTGCACACGGGGAAAGCCTAAGAGTCATTTGCATACAAAAAGGCCCCCTTCAGGTCAGCTGACAACCTGGTATAACACATTGGGTTATATAAGGCTTTCAAAGCCCAAGAGACACAGAATGAGGCAGGTTAGTCCCCCAAGGCACACTGATGACAGGACCTTTGCACTTGCTATTTGCACTGTCCGGTGTGCTCTAGGAAGCCATACAACCATCTTCTTTTCTCCTTCAAGACTTTTCTTAAGAAAATTCATTTAAATGATACTTTCTTATGGAGGCTACTCTACTTATGAGAGTAGAGTTCAAAAATTTATAAGAACTATAATTTTTAAATATATAGTTTAAAAATTATATATTTTTATATAGTTTAAACTATTAATATATAGTTTTAAAATTATATATTTTATATATATAATTTTTAAAAACTATATATATATAATTTTTAAACTATATATTTAAAAATTATAGTTCTCACCCCTATATTTTATCTCTCCTTGACTTCTTTGCTTTATTTTATAGCATGAGAAATAATCATGTAATACATTATTTTATTTTGTATATTTTATTTTGCATGTTTTTGCATGTTTTATTTTGTAAATTTCAGTGTTTTCTTCCTACTAGAATCTACACCAGAATGTATGATTACAAAGACAAGAGTTTTTGTTTCTTTTGACCATGGCTGTATCCCCAGTTTCTGGCCCATAGAAGGATTGTAAAATGAAATAAATGAACTCACAATTACCTTCTTTTTTTTTTTTGCAAGGGGGATGGTTCTTCAACTGTGTTTTTCTTAGGTCTTTGATACATTAATATCCCTTCTCTCTTTTACCTCTCCTATCTTTCCTTCACTTCCTCATCCCAGTCCACTGACAAACATACTTACCTACCCACTCATTCCTTTAACCCTAATTCCTCCTCCTACTCACTTCTCAAATTTCATTCTCTGCCAAAATTCATGAACATGCATCCTTCATTGTCTGCTTCCACTCTTTGGTTCCATTTATTCCAACACTCACTGTAGTCTCTTTATTCCATCCAATCATTTTGTTTAGTTCTCATATTGCTGATATTTCTGCAATTTTTTACTGTGCTGATTACTTTTGTTTTATTTTAATTGTCCTTTCTGGGACTTGTGACATTTCTCCTCACTCTTACCTCTGTGTAAATTCTTTCTTCCTTTCTGTGATTGGTTTCTGTTCTTCTGACCATCCCTTAAATTTGCTTTTCTCCAAGATGCCACCTGCAATTCTTTCATCTGTTTACTCTAAAAAATTATATTTAGTGATGTTAACAAATACTTAGCTTTAATCAACTGCAATTTAATCATCAACTGCAATACACAATCGTTAAATTTATGTCCACTGTCTTTTTTCTAAATTCTAATAACTTTTTTTTTTTTTTTTTTCGAGACAGAGTCTCACTCTGTCACAAGTTGCCAGGCTGGAATGCAGTGGCATGACCTCGGCTCACTGCAACCTCTGCCTCCTGGGTTCAAGCAATTCTCCTGCCTCAGCCTCCCGAGTAGCTGGGATTACAGGTGCGTGCCACCACGCCCAGCTAATTTTTTTGTATTTTTAGTAGAGACCGAGTTTCAGCATGTTGGCCAGGATGGTTTCAATATCTTGACCTCATGATCCGCCCGCCTCAGCCTCCCAAAGTGCTGGGATTACAGGTGTGAGCCACCGTGCCCGGCCTATCACATTTTAAACCAGTGTGCTATCCAGCTGAGGAAGAAGAGTGTGGCACAGAGGACAAACTCATTTACTGACCACTTCATTACAATGTGATTAGTGCCACTGTAAAATGAAAACAGGCTGCAATGGGTTCTTCCACTTATGAGCGATGAGACTTGGAAAAGTTACCTGAGCTCTCTCTGTCTTCTTCTTTGAAAAGTGAGGATGACAGTTGTATCTACCTGATGTGGCTGTAGACAGAAGTAGATGAAATAATCCAAGTATAGAATGTAGAATCATACTTAGAACTAAATTATTATTATTGTTTTAAGTTTTTAGTACATGGGCGAGGCCTAGTGATCATTTAGGCTTTTTGGAAGAGGTTATTTGCATGCTGAATTCCAAAGGATGAGGAGGAGATGAACCAGTTAAAGAAGGGTAAGAAGGACATTTCAAGCACATAAATAATGACACATAATGTATTGTGTAATGTGTCATTATTTATGTATTCATGTGCTTAAAGCAACATGAATAATGACACATATGATGGAAGCATATGCTATGTGAGAGAATAAGTAGATATTAGATATTCCTAGAGTATAAATTTCAAGGTACAGAATTTTCAGAGGTAAAGTTAGAAAATTAAACAGAGGCCAGGTCATGGAATACCATACTAAAAAATGTGGTTGTAGTCTACAGGTAGTCAAAAATTTAAATTTTAAACATGGAAATAATTAAATAACTTTTAAATTCTACATAGAATTACACTGGCAGCAATTTGTAGCATGTCATAAAAATAAAAGAATGTAGTGAAAAAACTGAGGAAAAAAATTATGTCCATAATCTCACATGAGACATCTCGTAGGAGCTCCCTAAAATAGCGATAGTTTCAAGGGATGATGGAGATGCTATATCCATTGTCTGGGGAAGAGTCTGGGAAATATTGATTGTGATAGTTCACATGGCTGGATCAACTGCACGTCACACAATTAAGTCTAATATGCCAAAAAGTAGTAGGTATGATCAAAGAAACATAAGTAAACTACAGTGGGGACAAAAAGAATTAATTTAGAGAGACGGAAATAAACATTATGAAGGTGTTTAATTCCAAGTGATACACCAGAAACATACATGTGGAATATGGAGTTATCTAAATGGAAGTTTAAAGCACATCTTGGGGGTAGATTGCAAAAGGCATTAAGTATTTGGTCAGCAATTTGTAGTGTTATTTTATAAAAGCTCAGAAATTATGTTTATCATATTTATTAGTTTCTGAATGTGTTTTACTTATTGTTGTGGAAAAATAAAATTTAAAAAATAAAACCACCATGGAGATACACAAAATTAGATGCAGGGCAATATATTTAATTCATTTCTACATTTTATGATTGTATGTATTAGGTAGTAGATTTAAAATCTTCACTTCAGGAAATAGGTGAAAGAGAATACAGATCACATGAGAACTGAGGTCTTAACATTAAAATGTGTTTTACAATATATTCATTACATTTGTAACTGACCCATATAATGGATTGACCATGTTCATCGCAGTTATTAATTCGGAATGTCTACAGCATTAGGGTGGAGTATGATGTCAAAACAATTTTGTGAAGTCTATATTCTGATTAAGAATATGAGTGCTGAGTTGTTCATTCATTCAAAGTAATCACAGTCATCTTATGTTTATATACCATATTAAATCATGAGAGTCCAGAGCATTCTGTAAATTGAAATTATTCTAGTGTTCAGCTATAACCATAACAGTACAATGTGAAATCAGATAATACAAACTACGGGAACCTGCCAAAATTTGAAATATGCCCATGTTACAATACATGTTTTAAAATAAGTCCTGTGAGTTCAAATTAATAACCTTGTTTATATACAGAATAGAATCTTAGAATCACAGCATCTTAATAAAGTAAGAAGAGACCTTGACGATCACCTTTTCCAACCATTTCATTTTACAGATGAGGAAACTAATTTCTACAGTTTTGATTTCTTGCTGGTTCCTACTAAATTGCAACATTACCTTCATGCTATTGCTTGCAAAAGTAATATCATATTATTTGCTGAATATAAATATGAAAAGTATGTATTACCACTACCACCCAATTCAGAAATTTAAATCCTAAAAGTTCCGTGTATAAACTACTCAAGATGGTGTCAAGTTCATTGCCAGAAATTTCTCCTAACTGGGAACCAGAAATGGTTAAATTAAGGAGTGATGTTATTGTGTAAAATGGAATGTTCTTTCCCCCACCCCATGTCCCATTCCCATGTTTCCTCCCTAAATGTGCAAATCTGTCTGCCACTGTTTAATCTATAAAAAGAGCTGATGGCAAGCCTTTGTCATCATTTGGAGGGTCCAGATAAATACATAATGCCTATAGATTGTCCAGACATTTAAATCAGGGGTGATTTTTAACATCTACCTGCATTTGTTGTGTTAAAACTCTGCTGTGTTAATAGCAGTCCCTGAAGTTCTGAGAACTATCCAACTACACCGGCTAATTTAGGCAACATCCTGACCCTACATCCCACGATATTGCTTTTTTCACTGAAAGTATTTATTTAAACTACTCTATGGGCTTCTGGCTATGTTTTGGGTTGTATCTTCTCTTGACCATTTTAGTTACACTTCTTGACCCTTCCTGTTCTAAAAGTCCCAGCCTACCAGTCCTTTCTTTTCTTGACCTTCCCAGAACTCTTCAATCAAAAGAACATGGTGAAAATGACATTTTTAAGAAGTATATCAGCTTCTGCAGTCTCCTTCTTGGCAAACTCCATCTTGGGCAGTAGCCACCATGTTGTAAGGAAGCCCAATCTAAGAGAGTAAATAAGTGGAGGCCACCTGGAAAGAAGCCCTGGAGAATGAGTAACCTACCCATATTCCTGTTCCAGCTGTGCACCCAGTTGAATGAACTCACATAAGTGATGCCAGTCAACATCATATGGAGAAAAAGAACTGTCATTAAGGCATTTGGCATGCCTTAATTTCTTACCCACAGAATATTAAGAAAAGATAGTTATTTCAAGCCACTAAATTTGTGGATGCCTTTTTACACATCAATTGATACTCAAAAAACTCCCCACACTTAAACATTATATCCAACCTCTGTTTTAAAAAGGAGCGTTGCTATCTGTCGAAGCAGAACTCAGGTTTTCTCAAGTTCAGTAAGACCTTAAGGGTGTGTTGTATGTTGTACAATGTGGGAGGATTTACAGCCTTGGGGACTTTCAGGCATTGTACTCTATAGGAAGCAGAATACTCCAGAAGCAAGGGCAGCAGTGGGAGCAGAAAAGGGCCTCCCTGGGATGACCTTCCATGAGGCAACTGCTACGAGAAAGCCTATGTACAGTTAAAGGAGCGCAACTGTCCCTGATCACATGGAAACCTTCTCCAGATGCTGCCACAAACAGTGGGAAGGGGTCTTGGAGCAGAGGTTGAGGATCTCTGAAAAGTGCAGTGACAAGCTAGTAACTGTTGTAAATATGACCTTGCAATGAATCAACCTGCAAAAAACGAGAAACCAAGATTTAAAGAAGCAACTCTAATTGGTTCAGCTTAGAACAGGCCCCTGCCTTTGGACCAATTAAAAATAGGAGGATTTTATTGTACGAATATGAATGCTACTGGCTAGGCCATGGTACTACATGGATGTGAGGAGTGGGCGGAGTACATAACGGTTGCTAGTTCCATTGTGTGTATCTATTAGAGCTTATTTTCTAAATTGCAATGATGTATCAACTGACCTTTTATGGAAGATTGGGGTTATCACTACATCCCTAGAGATGGGAAGCCCCTCATACTAGAGCCATTCAATAAATATTAGTTCTGTTTTTCCCGCACTTAACTGGTACATTCCATACCTGGCACTGCCTCTGTTTCTAGCAGTATGGCCATGTGATTTGGATTATTAGTGATGGTGAGGGAGGTGTATTTAGCACTTGAACATTTTTCAAAGTACTTTCACATAGGTATAGGATTTATCTCTATGCAGTGATGTAGGCAACATAATTTTTCTTCTTTTTTGAGATGGAGTTTCACTCTTGTCACTTAGGCTGGAGTGCAGTGGTGCTATTTTGGCTCACTACAACCTCCATCTCCTGGGTTCAAGCAATTCTCCTGCCTCAGCCTCCCAAGAAGCTGGGATTACAGGTACCTGCCACCATACCAGGCTAATTTTTTTGTATTTTTAGTAGAGACAGGGTTTCACCATGTTGGACAGGCTGGCTTGAAGTCCTGACCTCAGGTGATCCGCCTGCCTCAGCCTCCCAAAGTGCTGGGATTACAGGCGTGAGCCACTGCGCCTGGCTAGGCAATATAATTTTAACCTCTCAACAGAAAAAGAAGATTCAAAGAGTTTGTATATCTTGTGTATGGATTTTCTGAAGGTCTAAGGGAGCTGGATCACTGTGTAACATCTTTGTGCAGGAAGTAGGAGTACCGGGTAAGGCAGGATCCAAAACAGAATCATACATAAAGGGAGCTCAGGTTGGCTCTGGCAAGTTTCCAAGGTGTAAGGTGAGGTGAATAAGCAGCAGATTCAGTGATTCTGAGAGTGGGAAACAGAACTGGGCCACATGCACCATGCTGGTTGCTTTGAGTGGTTGAAGGATTTTGTTATTAGCAGGGCTGCCCCCACTTAAAACAGTTCCCAGCTGGAGTTTTCAAGAGAGGAATGTGCAGCTACTTAAGGAAGTCTGACAGTATGGTAAGGCCTAGTATAGTGTCTGAGACTCAGAAGGCCCTAAACTCTGGGCAGTTCTTTCAGTCCTCATGATCTGTACTTATCCCAGTTCACGTCATCTCACCACAACTACAGATGTGCTTTGCCTGTTAGTCCAGGCTGCCACTTGCTAACTGTAAACCCTGGGCCCCTTTCTTCACCCTTCTGATACCTAGCTTCTTTCCTTTCAAATGAGATCATGCTGTCCTTCTCAAAAGTGGAAGAGTGACTAAAACAACTAAGACTTAAAGCATTGATCCTAGTGCCTCGTAAGAGGAAGACATTCTATATTTTACCTCCCCCGTCTCTTCAGTGGCAGTAGTAAAAGACTTCCAATCCCTCTTAGTGTTATTACTTTATGAATAATGGAAAATGTTGAACTAGAAAACAATTTTTCCTCCTTCTTCCCCCTGAAGACTCTGGGCCTCTTGGAATATTTATTTTAGAATGAAGCTGCTGCAGCAATACATCGCAGACATCACATCTTAACTTGGGAAAGTTACTTAACCTTTTTAAGCCACAGTTTTTTTCATCTTTAAAATGGGTATAATAATAACACCTCTCTCCTAGAGTTGTCAGGATTCAATGTGCACTTAGCATTGATGTAAATGTAAAGCACTTAGCACAGTGCCCATTGCATAGTAAGTATGTAATAACTGTTGACTAGCATTATGATTATCTAAGCCTCAGTTTACTCACCTATAGATGGGGTATTGAAATGTCTACTTTGAAGAGTATTTTGAGAATTAAAGTGGAGATTGTTTATAGAAATATGTAGGGATTAATAACTGGTACATTGTAAGCACACAGCCAAAGATTATTTATCTCTTCTTCTTATAAAATAGTTATAAGATTATTCATCTCTTCTTCTTGTAAAATACCTTAATTAAAATAGGTGCTCAAACAAATGCAAATCTTTACTGTTCATAAGTACCCGTATTTATGTCCAATGGAAGAAACTACCTGTCACCTAGAAATTAGGAGATAAGAATCCTTGGTTTTGTGGAGAAGGGGAAGGTTATTTAAGGAAAGGTGAAGCGATTTAAGGATTTTAATATGCAAAGTCAAATTCTCAACTGTGAAAAGAAAGTTAAAATTACTCTCTGCCAATAAATAATGTAGTAAGCTTTAAGGTGATGCTATAAAACAACTGTTATAGGCTCCGATATCCCAGCCATATCCACGCAAGTGCACACCAACAAGCCAGTTTACACCATTTGGTTGTAATCTTGTTCCATTTCCCTACATTTCTGAGAAGAAAGGAATTATTAATTGTTGTTTACTATGATACTTCACTACATTAGTGAGCTAGGCTTCACCATAAGTTCTGGCCTGAGTTCAAAGACTGGCAAAAACAATTTGGCTTAAGGTGCTTTCAATTTGATTTTCTACCAAATCAGCAATATAAAAACTATACAAATGAAGAAATCAATAAGAAAACAAACTTCTTGATCCTTTTCACAGGTAAGATGATCAACTGTGTGGATGCAGGAGCTGAGTTCTTTCTATTAATCTAGAAAATGGGCTTGTCAATATTCAAAGGTCTAACTTTATTAAATGTGTCCATTTTTGCTATGCCACAGTTACATGCTTTAGTGTTCTTATTGCTTCATCTAGATTACAAAAATACTTGGCCATGCACGGCCTGCCCAAAATATGTCATTATCCACTTTGTAGCACAACAACTTGCGTTAGACTTTGATTGTTAGCTTGTAGTCATCATTTTTGAGTAGTTACACACCTTTACATAAAGAATTGCAGAATAAGCATTATTCTTGTTATGAATCTTCTACACAGAAAGTACCCAAAAGGTAAAATATTGGCATCTAAAATTAAATGAATAAAAAATGCATAAGCTGTTTAATGTATAGATAAAAGGAGAATTCAGTGTTTTCTTCATAAGGAATTCATTTTCTAAGAAATAGCTTTAATTAAAAATCTCTGATAAATAAAACAGAGAATTTTAAAGCATTTTTGATTAAAGATTTAATAATTTAAAGGCATTCTTTTCTTTTCATTTGAAAGAATGTAAAAATGTAAATCTCATTTACTTAAATGTGATAATGTAGCCCTATAGAATTGTCTTTAAAATGAATAAAATCACCGTGGTTATTTTATCAAATAAGACTAGGGACTTTACAGCAAAGAGAAATGAAATCTAATGTACTGTAAAACAAAATCAGGAATATGATTGAGAGATAAATTTATAAGAACATTTTCTAATGCTAATGAAGTATAATTTAGAAAAATAATTCTATAACCTTAGAATTTCTGTAACTTTTGTGCAGATAGATATAGAGGAGTACTAAAAATGTAAAGCCTCAAACCAAGAGGTGCAATTGGAGAAAAACTAAAAGTAATTCAAAGAAATTAAAAATAAAAATGTTTAATTTGGAAGAAATATCTTTTGTGAAGTTGATGTCCCGGTAGGCAGTGAAGTTTTGCAAATGTGATTATGTATTCCCATCCAGACTTTTTTAACTTTGCAGTTAATGGACTAGGCAAACGTTTAGCCCTCACTTCATTCTGTGGTCAAAGAGAAGTTTACAGTTAATATGTATCAATTTGTAACATACTCTATGCTCTCATTTGTACCTGGAAATAAGGAAAGAGAAGAAAGATCGTTGGTTCTTTCTTCCTATTGCCAGAATTTTTTCTTTTACTGTACCTGATTGTGTCTTATACAGAAGTACTGTAGTAGTTCAGAAAGAGGATGGGGCAGAAATGTTTGAAATGACTGAGGATAAGCATCTACCAGCATATTTGTCATCCTCCTTGATCTGATAACATCAAGGAATTTTCAAGAAATAGTTCTGGCTCCAAGAGCTGCTTGATTATATTGTAAGAGCTTTCCTCAACCACAAGGATGAGTGTGGATAATAATAATAATAATAATAGCCTATACCAAAAATTGGTCTATAAATAAATACTTATTGCTTATCAATTCTCACACCAAGAGTCTGAATTTCTACTGAAATACCATTTACTATATTCAAAATGTCACAAAATAATAAAACATTAATTATTATATATTGAATGTTTATTAGGAAACCCTTTTTAATGTAGGACATCATCTAGTCATGTTTTGTTTCATTCTTAAAGAATCTGAAGAAAACTAGATTAAAACAAAATATTTTTTAAAAAATTCTCCTACATCTCTTTCATTCATTCTGTACATAAGAAATAACTCCTGAGAATGGAGCAAGTAGTACATAGGTTGTATAAACAAAATTCTATTCTTAAATTGATTCCAAAATAGCCCAGGACAACTGATCCAATGCTCTTGGATGGTCTTAGCTCAGAGGAAACTTTCTACATAAGATGTAGAATCTCACAGGACTTCCCTATTACTTATTATCAAATTACTTTCTTATCATCAAATTACTTCAGTTCTTTATACTCTTTTCTCTGTTTAGACAAAGTCTTGGGAAATTGGCATTTCACCATCACCTTTTGTCTTGTGGAAGTGAAAAAGGCATAAATAAAATAAATTGGCTTCATTTGATTAATTTTCATATTGGCACAAATAGCTTCCTTTGAGCAGCTAAAAACATTTCCCTCTGCAGTTTAAAAATGTGCTTTATAAAAATGCATCTTCCCTTTTGGACAAGGTTCCAAAATTTTTAAGAACAACAGCAGTGGCAGCAGCATGCTCACCACCTTGTAAACTGTGCATGTCTGCACACACAATCACATATGGATGTTTAGGATATCGGATTATCATCATGCATATAACCACGATTCCAAAGGGTCACAGAAGGAAGTATTCAAATTGTTTTTATAATAATGGGCTGAATTTTCTGTGTTCTACTCTCCATTTCTAGCTAATAGTGATTTGAGTTTTTGACATGAAGTCTTAAAATATGTCTCTCAGACACCCTTGCCATGACCATGAAGCATTATAAGTCAATAAATTGAGAAACAGAAGTTACAATGTATGAGAAATTAATTTTTTTAGTGGTGCTACCTCAAGAGCCACTGATGGAGATTGAGGGGCAAAAGGAGAAATATCTGGGGTCTGGGCTCTGAGTCCTCCACACTTCACCCAGAGTAGCCATACATATATTTGCTCTGTGAATTGGGGTCATATGCAAGATTTTCTTTGCTTTAAACAAGTGGTTAGCTGCTGAAGACATATTTAGGTAACATTTGGTTTTAGAAATTAGTTTTTAAAGAGAAAATATGGTTCAAAGAGGTTAAGCGATTGACCCAAAATGACACAGCTATTTAGAAACAAACTCTCTTGCTTATGTTTATTCCACTCTAACCTTAGTGTTTTTACAGAGATGACTCTGCATACCTTGAATAGATTCCAAGCCCTTCTCTGATGGTTCTGCAGTATTGTCTAACATGCTTGAAAGCTCAGCGTAAATTACCTTTCTATGATGGAGCCTTCTAGTGCTCACACATATTTAATTCTCCTCTTCTGAGCTTATCGGTGGGTTAAACATTCTCACTCCTTTGCAGTTAGGTGGAGCCATGTAACAGCACAATACATTGTGAGTTGAAGTGATGTGAGTTACTCAGTGCTAAACCATTCAAGCCAATGTGAGACCCTCTGGTACTCTGTCCTCTATTTAGGTAAATGAGAAAGCTATGTGTTTCTAATACGGTGATGCCTGTTTCAGCCTGGACTTTGGGAGATTAGGTGCAGCTGATACTCCTTCAACTCACAACAGATTGTACAATGAGCTAGAAGTAAATTGTTGGTATGGTAAGCCACTGGGATACCAGGGCTAACTAATTACTGAAACATAACCTACCATATCTAATTAATGCATGTTGGCAGGATTTGCTGAATCACAATTGAAGCTTGAATTCTGCCTGCAAAAATTTCTAACAGGCATTGCCAATGCCATATTCATACATGAAGAGCCCCAAACCAGTGTTGTCATCATTAGTTTCTATCAAAAGTGAAGAAATGCGCAAAAGGAGGGCATAAACCAAGGTCTTTAATGACCATTTCTCATGAAAATAATAAAGGATTCTTGAAGAAATAGCTGATTGCAGGTTTGGGGCAGGAATGATACAGGTGAATTTGAGACATTTTATGTCAGAAAGAGAGGAAGCTATAAGGCTACTGAAGATATGTCAAAACAGGCAGGAGTCTATTCAAAAAGCTCCCAAGTTGATTAGAGTAAAAAGAATAATGTCTACATTATTGGCTGAAAAAATATGTCATATTTTAAATTTATTTCAGACATTATTCTTTTTATCCCAATTGACTTTTTCAATCTACAAGTTCATAATGATACTGAAAAAACCCTCACTGACCACCACTAAGGTTGCTATGATACCAACTTGTTATTCTAAAACATGCCCAAGAAAAAGGGTGGAGACAGAGAAAGAAATGAGATATATGTTAACATTCTTTTTTGAACTACATTTTATGGTAAAGAAAGAGTTAATAAAAAAATTTCTGTGTTGAGGAATTCTAATGATAGCAGAAGGAAGGGCAGAATTAAGAATGCATCATTTTGTAACCCCTACTGAAATAATGTATAAAGCCAATAATAATCAATGGCTACTAAAATTCTTAAAGACAGGACATTCTTTACATGATGCCTACAAGATGGTAGAATAAGCGTTACAGCTCTTATTCCCATATAGAAACATCCATTTGAACAACCATCCATTCATGAGAATACATTCACAAAAGCTAAGAAATTCAGATGAAAGATTTCATCACCTGAGTATAGCACAGAAATAAGAAAAGATGCATTGAAGAAGACAGAAAGGACAATTTCTCTTTAGCAGTGTCACCACTTTCCCAAGTCTGCACAGTGCAACTGAGGGAGAGACAGCCTCAGCATACTAAAAGGAAAGTAAAATGAGCACCTGACTGCATGAACCTGAACACCAGGCATCCTCTGTGAACCCAGCACCAGGTCAGCTCCTGCAGACTCAGGCTCCAGACCAGCCCCAGTGGACCCAGACTGCAGACTGAACTTGACAAACCCCGGCTTTAGACCCACACCTGTGTCTGGCCAGTCCCTGAAGCACCAGACTCCAGGTTGATCCCCAAGGCTCCAGGCCCCACACTCCATGTGAGGGAATCACTATATCATTATCACAGGATTTCTCAGCAGAAATCTTGCAGGCTTGGAGAGAGTGGGATAGTATATTCTAAAGTACTGAAAGGAAAAAATTTGCAACCAAGAATACTACACTTAACAAAGCTATCCTTTAGAAATGAAGACACATTTTTCCAGACAAACAAAAGCTGAGAGAGGTCATCACGACTAGATGCGTCTTTTTTTATTTTTTTTTATTTATTATTTTCTTTTTCTGAGACCTTGTCTCACTCTGTCACACAGGCTTCAGTGCAGTAGCTGGAGTGCAGTGATCTTGGCTCACTGCAACCTCTGCCTCCTGGGGTCAAGCAATTATCATGCCTCAGCCTCCTGAGTAGCTGGGATTACAGGCACCCACCACCATGCCTGGCTAATTTT
>CAUYLG010003717.1:0-16757 GCA_963573385.1 Cacajao melanocephalus
GTGGCTCCTCCACTGGGAATCTCCCAGTTTGTGGGCAACAGAAATTCGTCTGAAATTGTGGAGTCCACTCGCTCTCTGTGCTTTCACTGGGAGCTACAATCCTGAGCTGTTGTTAATCGGCCATCTTGGATCTCTCCGCCCAGTGATGAAGTTTTTTTCTGTTTCTTAGTTTTCCTTTGGCAGACGCCTCTTCCCCACAGAGCTGGACCTTCCAGGTTCTGCTGTGCTTACTGTGAAACTCTCAGTCCTCAGCACTTCTAATTGCTGTTCTCCTTGTGGGGATGGGACCAGCTGAGCCTGACTCAAAGGGCACCCCGTCCCGTCCCGTATACTCCACGCTGACAAGCGCCGTGCCGGGGCGCCGGCAAAATAGCCGTGCCAGCCAAAAAAGTCTCGCTGGCGACCCATGTGGCTCCTCTGCCGGGAATCTCCCAGTCTGTGAGCAACAAAAATTCGTCTGAAAGTGCAGTGTCCACTCGCTCTCTGCGATTTCACTGGGAGCTACAATCCTGAGCTGTTCTTAATCGGCCATCTTGGATCTCTCCCGAGTTTTATTTTCATAGCAGCCAGCTATGTTGGATTTGTTCCAGCAATATTACAGGGTTTGCTCTTCTTTTAGGCTCCTATGTTCTCTTAAATGGCATTTTATTCTTCCTTTTAGTCCCTTTATGGCAGACTGTTGTCTCTCTGGAAGTTGTAGACTAATAATCATTGAAAGGTTGCATGGGAATTTTTTGTTTTGTTTTGTTTTGTGCTGTACTGGGCCTTAATCATAAATTGTTTTAAGGAGCAACTATGTGAGAATAATGGTACCCCAGGATTCTGTCACATTTAAAATTGGGGAAGATGGAGAGAATATACGTAGAGCTAAATACCATATAACTTAATCAGTGAATTATCTTATTTTACAGCGTGGTGTATATACATAATGGGATACTACTCAGCCTCTTAAAAACGAGGAAAATTATGTCATTTGTGACAACATAGATGAACCTGGAGGACGTTCTATTAAGTAAGCTAGGCACAGAAAGACAAACAACACAGGTGCTCACTAATATTTGGAATTTAAAAAAATTGAACACATAGAAACAGAGCAGAATGGTGGCTACCAGAGGCTGAGGAGTGGGGGGAATGGGGAAATGTTGGTCAAAAAGGGCACAGTGTTTCAGTTAGGAGGAATACATATTTGAGGTGATGGATATGTTAATACCTTGATTCAGGATTCAGTCATTCCACCTTGTTAACATGTATCATAAAAATAAATATGATTATAATTTGTCAGTATCCAACAAAAAATAATTTTAAATTCAAAGCAAATATCTTTAGTTGGAATTTATAAATTAGTAATTCAGTTTACCTTTTTTGAGTTAATTTTTTTTGTAAATTTAAATTTGCCATTCATAAGGCCCCTGCTTTTTGAGATTCTGCTTCTCTTTCTGGTGATAACTATAGTTAATCTTTTGGTGTTATCCTTTCAGATATTTTTCTATGCAGTTGCATTAACATTGATGTACATATAAATATGTATTTCATCTATTATACATGAATGGATCATACTATTAATATATGTATTCTGTATTTTGCCCTTTTTACTTCATATGTTTTAGAGTCTTTTCCTAAGTCCATATGTATAGCATTATTTCATTAATTTGAACTCAAACAATGCTTGTAGTGAACATTGTGTTTTTTTAGTAAAAATGTGAGTCTTGCTCTTTCACCCACGCTGGAGTGAAGTGGCATGATCTTGGCTCACTCCAGCCTCTGCCTCCTGGATTCAAGCAATTCTCCTGCCTCAGCCTCCTGAGTAGCTGGGACTACAGGCTGGCACCGCCATGCCTGGCTAATTTTTGTATTTTTAGTGGAGATGGGGTTTCACCATGTTGACCAGGCTGGTCGCGAACTCCTGACCTCAGGTGATCTGGCTGCCTTGGCCTCTTAAAGTGCTGGGATACAGACGTGAGCCATTCTGGCCTGTTGTATGCTTTTTTTTAAAGGACAGATTTCTAGAAGTAAAACTGTGTCGAAGAGTATCTTTACTTAATTTTGGTAGATATTGCCAAATTGTACCTCCTCCAACAAGGGCTTTTCTAGTGTACATGGCTACCAACTGTGTAAGAGGTCCTGTTAGTCTCTCATTCTTTTAGTAGATATTATGAGTTTTAATTTTATCAACTTGTTGAATAAAAAATATATTTAATTTGACTTTTCCCATTTTTTAAGAAAGTGGAGTACCTATCTGTATATATGAGGAGGGTCATTTTTATTTTCTCTTTTGTAAATTTCTTGTTTGGATACTTTGCCTCTGTTTTTATTATGTCGGTTTTTATTGTTTCATAGGAGTTCTTTATATAATTAGAGTAATCCTTTGTTGTTTTAGTTAGAGGTATTTTCTGTTGATCATTTATTTGCTTGTGTAGTTTTGGACATGTTGTCATTTGTCTTACGGAGTTTTAAATTTTTCTGTGTGTAAATTTGTAATCTTTTCCTTCAAAGATTCTGGAATTTACATCTTTAGGAACCCCTTCCCCTGTAGATTTTAAAATAGTTTCAAGGTTAATTTCCTGAACTGTCTCTCACAGGAGTTTGTAGTGATTCTTCATTTTAATCACCTCCATAGATTTCTATAAACTGAAAGTTTTGCCAGAAGAACATCTGGAACAATTGCTTTCGTTGTTGTGAATGCTTGTGAAGATTACGTGAAAAAATTGGTAGGGAAAATAAGATTTTAATGGATCTTGCAGAACTCAAAAGGAGAAGGAAAGGGGAGAGTATTAAAGAGGAAGACTAAGATAATTTGTAGAGGAAAAGATTTAAGAGGATAATACATTTTCTTAGGTGGTAGGAGGGAGCTGGTGAAAGTGTAGGTTAGTGGGATTTGAAGTGTAAGTGGGTTAACTGAAACTTTGCCCATAAAGCTTTATCTCTCTCTTTTGTATTCCTAATTTTATTTTCTGACTCTGTCTTGGTCTGTTATCACCCTTTCTCTGCCCCTTTCCCTGATTATTTTATTACCTATCTATTCTAACTACTTGGCTTCATGTTACACTCTTCTGTATTGTGATCTAGAAAATTACCTTGGTAATATTCTCTTTTAAAGACTCTCATTTTGTAATTTATTTTAAAGTCAGAGTGCTGTTATTGAAAACAAAAAAAGCCAACTTTTTCTTTACCTTTCTGATCCTTCATAACTTTCCATTTAAAATTTTACTTTATCTGAAACAGAATCCTTAGCTCTACTTTTGTTCTTTCCTCCCTCAATCTTCCCTAATTTTGACATCTATTTTCTATCTAATTTCTAACAGCTGTCTCAAATTTATGTAGTTCACTCCACAGCATTTAGGACAGTAGCTTGCGTATTGTAACATGCAGTGTTATATACTGCATTGCATTAATTATGCTGTAAATACTAATGAATGAACATGTAAGCTATCATAATATAATGTTCACCTAATTGCATTTATTACTTCTTTCTACCTCATCAAGGATACCTTTCTTGATTAAAGCTATTTATCCTTTGATCCTCTACTGATAGAATTTTAATCTTAATGAATATAATACACATTTTTTTTTGAAAGAAAGAAAGAGAGGAAAGAAAGTGAGAGTGAAAGAAAGAAAAAAAAGAATGTAAGAGAGAAAGAAAGAGGAAGAGAAGGAGGGAGAGAGAATGGGATTCTTGTTCTATTGCCCAGGCTAGAATGCAGTCTAAAAATGGGTATTGAAAACCTCTTTTATGCCAATAATTGTACTTAACAATGGAGACAGGAAGGAATAAGAGATGAAAATAACAAACAAGCTGCCAACCAATATTTTATTTAAAGCTGTGAAATGCTGTGCAATTGCTGAGGAGTGATTTATTTCCAATTATGTGGTCACTTTTAAAATAAGTGTAATGTGATACTGAGAAAAATGTATGTTTTGTGGATTTGGAGTGGAGAGTTCTGTAAATATTTGTTAAGTTTACTTGTTCCAGGTCTGAGTTCAAGTCCTGGATATCCTTGTTAATTTTCTATTTCGTTGATCTGTCTAATATTGACAGTATGATGTTAAAGTCTCCCACTATTATTGTGTGGGAGTCTAAGTCTCTTTGTAAGTCATTAAGAACCTGCCTTATGTATCTGGGTGTTCCTGTATTGGGTGCGTATATATTTAGGATCGTTAGCTCTTCTTGTTGCATTGATCCTTGGATGTGATTTTTAAAACTGAGGCTGCCATCTCACTATTATGAGGGAAATTAGCCTGAAGAGCTTGAAATAAGAAGGATGGCAAACAGAAATTAGAAAAACCCAAATCCTTAAAAGGGTCATTGAGTCTCTGATTTAATCAGCCCTAGAGCTGTCCCATCTCTTTCTGGTTAGTGAAACAAAATCTTTCGCTACTGTTTAACTCTATTTGAATTTATTTTTGTACTACCTCCTATCAAAGGTAGTCAAACTGATAAAGCAATTTCAGAAAGGAAATATTCTGCCTTTCTCTCTACATCTATGCTTGCAGATTACTGAGGTAATGATATATGTTTAATTTTCATGCAAGAATTTTGATGTAAAGCATTTATTTGAGTTTTCATTTAAGTGCTTTTATTTTGCTTCAACAGTAAGAGAAAGAACAAGAACTTGAGATCCATAAAGAAAGGCATGATTAATAACCCAGCCTGATGTTGGGCTATCTCCACAAAGCAGGCCAGGGAAATTCCCTCTGGACAGTTCAGGTTTTATCTATTCCTTTTTAAGTAACTCACTATCAAAGACAGAATTCTTGAATAAAAAATAAAAATGGATTCTACCTTTAGCAAGATCAGAGGCACTAACTAAAAATGATGCCAGGAACATCCAAAGCAAATGAATACTATTTAGATGTATGGTTCACCAGAAAAATACGAAGAAAGAAGATTTCAGCGTGTTTATTCCTAAGTTTTAAAATTTATAATGGAAAATAAAACCATTAAAGTAAGATCAAATTTGGAGCCTGCAGAACACTATCTTTTTTTCATCTCTGCTCAGAACACTAAATCAAAAATGACAATTACTTTGGCCTGTGGTTATGTCAAAGACAGCCAAGTAATGGCAGTGGATGTAAGCTTATTTATCGTCATGAATGTAAATCCAAGATTTAGAGATGCTGTACCGTCTTGTGCATTTGTCTCCTCTTAAGGTGGTAGTCTATTCAATTTAATAAACTCATACCTAATATCTACTGCAGTCAAATCTATGTACTAAACTCTTGAGGGGCAGAGAGGAGGATGGGAATGAGGCAAAGACAAATGAAGCAATTGATGGGTTAAAAAAAGCCACTTCAAAGTCGTCTGCAAAACTAAATATAATGTTAGTTTCTGATGCTCTTTAATGCTGTATCTAAACAAAACATCAAAGAGCAAAGAGAAATGAGAGGATGTCTTCAGCCAGGGAAAGAGAAAAAAACCTCAAAGATAGCACTTTAACCTGGGAAATATATGTAGGGTTCCAATAAGTAAATACTGGGGCAAGGTTTTCTTGTTTGAAGAAACAGCTCAAAGGTTACACCTGAGGAAAATACTCAAACTTTCACACACTCTATAGCAGTAGATCTCAGGCTTGGCTGTATATTCAGATCACCGAGGAAACCCCTCCCTTTTTTTTTTTTTTTTTGAGGTGGAGTTCTTGTCGCCCAGGCTGAAGTGCAATGGTGCGACCTCAGTTCACCGCAACCTCCGCCTCACGAGTTACACGATTCTCCTACCTCAGCCTCCCAAGTAGCTGAGATCACAGGCATGCACCACCATGCCTGGATAATTTTTTGTATTTTTAGTAGAGATGGGGTTTCTCCATATTGGTCAGGCTGGTCTTGAACTCCCGACCTCAGGTGATCTGCCCGCCTCAGCCTCCCAGTGTTGGGATTACAGTCGTGAGCCACCACACCTGGCCAGAAACATTTTAACACCTAATGCCTAATCTACACCTTGAACCAGAATTTCTGGGAAGGAAACCAGGTGTCCAGATTTTATAAAATCCTAAGTGATTCCACTGTGCAGCCAAGATCAAGATTCTCTGGACTGTAAGGACCTCGCTACTCTAGTCTCTACCCGCTCCTCAACATTTACCACACAGCACTCCTATTGTTCACTGCTATACAGACAGATGGGCTTTCTTTCTGTTCCAGAATAAGCTTTTCTTTTCCTTCCTCAGAGCTTCACATATCCTGCTCCCTCTGCAAAATGTTTTTCCTCCCAAATTCTCCTTTACTGGCTAATTCTGCTAGTCTTTTGAGACTCAGGTTTTAATTCTTCTGAAAGCTTTCTTAACCCTTGAATCAAAATTAGATTCTGCTGTTAAACACCCATCATACCCCATTTCATTCCTTCTAAGTACTTATCACAACTTACAATTATAAATGTATTTGTGCAATTGTTGGTTCAAGGTTTTTTTTGCCTCTATTAGGTTGGTGCAAAAGTTAATTGCATTTTTTGGCATTAAACAACCATGAGAGTGGGGAGTATGTGAGTTTCATTTACTCTTTTATCTCCTATTTCTAAAACCATGTCTAGTGGATAGTAGGTGTTGAATTAAAACTTGTGGTGTGAATGAATACAAGAGTGAATGTATGAATGAATGAATTAAGTATTTCAGGGCACAGGAGGAGACATGCAAACTATCTATTGTAAAATGTATGCGTATTGCCTTACCAGAGAGAAGTTTCCTTACCTCCTGTAAAAATATTACTCACCCACTCCCTTCTTTGCTCTCTCACTTGCTTTATTTTTCTGCACAGTAGTTACCACTACTGATATATTTCATATATCTTTTATTTGTTTGATATCTGTCTTCTATTAGAATGGAAGCCTGTAAGTATAGACTTTGTCTTTTTGTTTACTGATAGAACCCTAGTAACCAGAAGAATACATGGCACATATTAGATGTTCAATAAACATTCATTAAACTGTGTGTGTATGTGTGTGTGTGTGTGTGTGTGAGAGAGAGAGAGAGAGAGAGAGAGAGAGAGAGAGACAACATTATCAACTATTCAGCTTGGCCTGGAACTGAATAGACACTGTCATTATTAAAACTGGAAAGTCCAGGAAAACTGGGATGAGTTGGTCAACTTAGACAATGAGTATGTTTGGAACAAGTCGGGGATTCAGAGATTAGAGGGGCAAAAAGGAAGAATTCAGAATAAAGCAAGGCTGTGCAAAGTGAGAGACTGTCCTGGGGTTACATGTGTCTATGTGTTAGGGGAAGGGGAAGTTGATAAGACTATGGGAATAGTATACAAGATAGATTCTGTTAGAGAAGTATGGAGAGGGAAAAGGTTGTTTTGATGAATTGTTGTCAATAATCTAAGAAATGGTAATGAGGACCCAAGCCAAAAACAAAATGGGGGCTCCCATGCAGAGGGGATTCACTGAGAGAGAAGATAAGCAATGACTAAAGGTCAGGGCTGAAAAAGAGAAAATTCTTTGATGAGTAAATGCTTTCTGTGGTTGGGCCGAGGAGGGTGGTGAGATTTGGCAGTGTTGCAGAACACGGCATGATACTCATAGCTGTGAGGCTTGGTGATTTATCTCAGCTCTGAAAAATTGAAAGCATCATACTGGTGATGTTAAGAGTGACTCAGGTACCTGAGCAAGGCTGGACTGAGATTTCCTTGGAGGTATTTACTTATCTATCTCTTTGAAATACATAGGATTCTGAGAAAGATATGCCTACTGAGTGGGTGGGCTTTCCCCGCTCTATGTTGCTGATTTATGCAAGGCAATTTCCCAATGCCATCTTCACAACAATTGAAACTCATTTGATAATTGTTTTAGTACAAAGAAATGAGGATTATTTTCATGACTGATATATATTCAAATAAACTATTGAAAAATGTCTTATCCGAGGTTATTTGAATACTTATAAATGTCCTCCTGTTCTTATACACTACAACTTCAAAGAAGCCACCGTAAATGTGTGTGTGGGAGAGAGAGACGAAGAGAGAGAGCAGGGAGAATCTTGATCACAAAAACTGATTCAGGTTATCTCACTAGTTTGTCTGCTGTTGCTTTCCTTCCTTACCAATTGGTTTCCTCTCAAAGTTATCAGTTTACATAGGCTAGATTTACCTTTCCACATAGGAAAACACTATCATTTAGGTAAGGACATCATATACGTATGTGTATACATTTGTGCATACATACGAATATATGTACCTCTACAAAGAGAAATAAAGATGATGTGTCCCATATGAGTTTATAAGATATAGTAGATACATTAGTAGCCCCAATTCTTTATTTCTCTCTGATTCCAGGCAATTTTCCATGTAACTTTTGAGTTTTTCCAGCTAAAGAGGTGAAGTTGATTTTCCTACTTCTTGATTTGGAGTTAAATAATGTGACATTTTTTGGCCAATGTAGTGACAGCAGAAGTCATGTGTCTAAAATGCTAGACATGCTTTTACATGATCGGGTTTACTCTCTTGCACTTCTGCCATTACTATAAAAAAAAAAAGTCCTGCTGATCTCAGGAGGGGAATGAAAGATACGGGGAGCAGAGCTGCCCCAGCCAAATCATCACAGCCAAGCTTAGTTTAGCTCAGCCAACTTTCAGCCTACTCTCAGACATGCGAGAATGTGAGAAATAAATATTTATCAGTATATGCCACCAAGATTTTTGTAGTTGGTTGTTACAAAGCATATCGTTTTACTAGTTAACTACTCGAGAAAACTACATATAGTGATTTTAAGAGTGACTTAATAATTTATAACAAACAAATGTAAATGACTAACTCTAGATGTTTAGAATTCATATGAAAGAAAAGAATAAGAAGCAGTAATCTGGATTTATTTTCATGTATCAACTACATTTCATAGAAATGCAAATAACCTCCAAAATATATTTCTTGACAGCTTAGAGCATTACAAATTCAATTTATTTAGAGGAAAAAAGTATAGAAAAGGTTTCTGTGAAGGATTTTAATTTTAGAGAGAAAATAGGAATTCTGAATAACAAAATGGATATGATGGATTTAGAGGAAATTACCTATACATAACTTATTTGCTTACCAGGTGTGTGTCTCTTTTCTCTTGCCAACTCCTGTTGCTCCTATCTTAGCCTCTTATTTTTCTTTCTTTTTTAAATTGTACTTTAGGTTCTGGGTTACATGTGCAGATCATGCAGGACTGTTGCATAGATACACACATGGCAAAGTGGTTTGCTGCCTCCATCCGCCTGTCACCTACATCTGGCATTTCTCCCCAACCTCCCCACCCCACTGCTGTCCCTCCCTTCCCCCGCCCCTCAACAGACCCTAGTGTGTGATGCTCCCCTCCCTGTTTCCCTGTGTTCTCATTGTTCAACATCTGCCTATGAGTGAGAACATGCGGTGTTTGATTTTCTGTTCTGGTGTCAGTTTGCTGAGAATGATGGTTTCCACGTTTATCCATGTATTTTTCTACACCTCACTCTTCTTGAGTCCATATACAAGATATGGAAACCATTATCTGAGTCTTAGAACTGAGGAGAAGATGAGTCCATCCTCCTACTGAAGTTGTTGATGCATTTGTGAAATGGAACTCAAATTTACTTTCCCATAGATAATCATAGGTTAATGACTAGTATCTATGTACTATTTGGCTATTTTTGCCTTAAGACAGAAATCCAGGAGGTATAAAAGTAACATATGGGCACTCAGAGATTTTTTTTTCTGATATGGTATAAAAATGGCACTCAGAGTTTTTCAAAAACAAAGGTTGAAAAATGACAGTGCTCTATGAAGATACAGTTTACTCACACTCCAAGGATAAACTGAGAGACGTCCAGAGAGGCTCACCATGTACCTTAGTCCCAAGTTTACATGGGCCTTCTCTACCATAGACAATTGAACAGACTTGAATGTTATAAGATTTTATTTTTGTGAGGATAGCTTTTAATCTTTACCAGTAATCTTTGCAGAGACAATGCCACAGTTACTAGCTTGGTTACTGTTGTAAGCTATGTAACATGGACAGCAGAAAATGTCTTATGTTGCAGATCTGGAACATATATTGGCTTCCATTTAAATACAAACATTATATGAGGATGTTAATTGAAATGTTTAAAAGGACAAACTATTCTTATGTGTTATACATTCTTATTTCCTTACACATTCTGTTAGAGATCAGGCGAGACACCCAGTTCTGAAAATTCATCAATTCCAATTAAATTTGCATTAGCGACATCCACATTTATCAAAGTGAATTCCTCTAAACTACAGCTATCATCTTCTACTCTACTGGCTCTCATAAAATTAAGCTGAATATCAGTATGCAGCTGATAAAGTCTGTCTACTGTCAAAAGTGCATTTCAATGAAAATCATAAAAACGAAGAGAAACAGACAAAGACAATTCCATTTTGTGGGTCCAGCTATGTCCATCTTTATATAAACCTTTATTCTCAGAATTAACAGGGCTCTAAAAAAGAAGGTTACTATAACTAATTAATCCACATGCCAAGTTTAGGGGCTTCCAATTCTATGTTGGTTCTTGCTGAATTGGCGAAAATAATTGTTATTGCTTTTTCTCATTGATAACTCTATTGATAGGCCAATATAAAATTAAATCTTCTTATGCGTGAAGAAAGATAATTACACATGTTATGATGCCAGAGAAGACCACAGCACATGAATTTCCTGAGTTCAAAGTCATTTTGTGTTCCAGGAATTGTTGATGCCAAAAAGAAATTCTGGTGATAGTTCCTGTCAGTGAAATATTCTCCATAGCAGTCGTTTGTTACGTATTTGTGATTTTAATCAGCTTCTATAATTTAAGTGGCTTTTTCCACCAGTATCTCTGGTGGGTCACAATTTCCAAGATACAAGAAGGTCCTAGCATAGGGGGACCTCATATGCTACTTTTGAAAGTAGCTCTAATTGGTTCTTCTATGAATTGTGAATATTCCCTTGCTTTCTAGAATAGCTCCATAATCCTAGGTAGCTGAGTCGTCTGATATTGGTACTACTTCTGGTGAACAGCTCTTTGTAGGAGATTCACTGAGATAGCCCATGCCAGTCACTAAGCTGGGCCAGCCTTATAAGGAATACTTCAAAATCCCTTACTATTTCAGAGGGAGATCTTTGATGACATCATACAAAATTACCTCAACACTTAATGTGATCTTCTTCCTCTCTTTCCTTGCTTTGTGATGTGGCACAAGTCCACTATCTCAATCTTGGGATGGAAAGAAGATGTCATATTTCAAAGATTGAACTCCTCAGTGGTTACAGTTATGTTCCTTCACTCACCAGGGTAACCATACAAACTTGGATAACTGGGGAACATGGCTTCCTAATTTCCTAAGTGAGCCATAACCATCAGGTCCTTGATGTTGGCACCAAAGTCCTAAAGTCATCAAGGTAGAAAGGTAACTAAACTGATCCTGAGGCATACTGACAACTTTTGAAAATAGGCTGAGCTGCAAGTTAGCTTTCGTTTTTAATTACGAAAACTCTACAGGCTGTGGCATTTTTTATTTTTCATTTTTGGTTTAGATCCTTGCAATCCCATACTTACTATGACCTTAGAATATTAATCTGGGTTGCCAAAACAGTAGGTAAATACGTAAGGGAATTTATCATCCAAGAAAGAATAGAAGATTGCGTGTATAGAGTCTAGTACATAAGGCACTATGTATTGATAAAGAATTTTCAATAATGAGTAAGTTCTGGAGCTCATCATGCATAAGACCAAAAACCATCACACCACTTGAGTTGCCTTATCACTCTGCCCTTTCAGGTATTTCCCTATCACCCTTAATGCTGTCAGTTATAATATGAGGCAGGGCAGGTATTGGCAATAGGATTGAAGTTTAGATTTAGTTGTCAGGGTCTGTGATATGAAGTTTTCATATTCTTTAGTGCACTCAAACCAAAGCTACAGAATTTAGACAGCTTATTATACAAGGGACTCTATGTCCTAATTTGGGAGTAAATTAAAGAGCAGAATTATTTACATCTGGAAATAATCAAAATGCTTCTTCTTTAGGAAGAGAGAGAGAGAGAGAGAGAGAGACAGAGAGAGAGCAGTCTATATAATTGAGTTTCAAATCAACTCTAAAATTAAAAGGTAATGGAAATCTTACTATATATTGAAAGATATACTGTGTTTATGGGTAGAAAGATTCAATATTGTTTGGATCTCAGTTACCCCCAAATTGACCTATAGATCTATTCTTAAAAAGCAGTGAAGCAGGCAGAGGAATTTATACTCCAGACAAGACTTCGTATTCCAGGCAATAATATTCCAAAACTCTTGGTTTACTTTGATATATATAATCAAGGTGATTCAGTAGGGCAATATGCTCTTATATCTCTTACATTCATACTGTACCAACAGGCTTCCTACAATTTTTATTTAAAATTCAAGATCCCCATGTAGTATATTATATCACTGGCTCCAATGCTCCACCCTTCCTGGTATGCAAACCCTTTGCCATGTGACTTTGCATTTCCTCCCCAATAAGTACATGAGTCAGCAGAGCAGAGACCAAGCCAACTACAAATCCCTGAGAATAGATGATTGTTATTTTAAGCCACTGAATTTGGAGTGGTATGTTATGTAACATCATTGTGACAAAAGCTAACTTACTGATATATCCCCATGAAGAACATCTAGACAGCATTGCTTCTTCTTATATTAAAATCGTGCTTGAACATGTGTGCCTAACATTGTGACATATGACATGTTATGTGAAATAAAAGACAAATTCCTGTCCTTGATGAGCTCTCAATCTAAAAGTGTCTTTCCTAATCTAACAAATGCTTTTATTAAGGAGGCAGATTTTTTTCTGCTGTGTCATTGTGCTGGTTCATGAATACTGCTGTCTGGTTGTTTTAAATATTTCAATTAGTTATCCACTTTACTGTACTTCTGCCCTGAGGCTTAAAGCTAACAGCATAGTTTAAGGAAAAAGAAAAAAAGACATTAAAACATTACTCTTGCTGAAGCAGTGATGGAGATCATCGTAACTACGTCAAGGGCATTCCTGTCAGATATTTTGAATTCTAACCACACAGCCTTAAGGCAGCTGAAGCAACCCTGGGGAGGGAAGCAATTGTCATACAATGTTCACCAGTGGGTAGCTTCCTTTCTGAACTTTTCTCTGCCAATGTCCAGTGTCCAAAACATTAGTCATTTTTTGAAAGGCTTTACTTGCTCACTATATGACTTGCATGTATGGTGTTAATGAGTTTTTAAATGTTCCAGAATATTTTTTTCTCAAAATTCATGAGGCCAATACATTGGTGAGTAATAATAGTCTAGGTAACATTAATTTATTGATATATGATTTATTTTAAAAAGCAGATATCTTAAGTTTGATGAGTTTTGATAACTGCACGTACCGATGCGAAACCAAAACTAGAACATCTATATTATCCCAGAAAGTTCCCTTCTGTCCTTTTAGAGGCAATTATCCCAAAGGCAGCCACTTTTGATTTCAATCAACATAAATTAGTTTTTTCTGTTCTTGGACTTCAGTGGAGCATGTGCTCCTTTGTGTCTGGCCTCTTTTACTCAACTGAAATTTTTGTTTATTTGATTTTAGATCAATCCGTATCATCCTTTTATATTGCTGAGTTTGCATAACTTTATAAGAATATGCTTAAGTTGTTTATCCATTCTTCTGTAAATAGATATGTAGGTTCCTTCACATTTTGACTGTCATGAAAATGTTTATATGAATGTTCTTCACAAGTCATTCTGTGCATATAATTTTTCATTGTGTGTTTATGTGCAGATATCTAGAAGTCAAATTTGGATTGAGAATGTTTTACTAGATAAATTTAGAGAAATTGACATTTCTACCATATTTATTCTTCAAATACATGAACATTCTATTTTGCTCCATTTATTTAGGTGCCTTTTCATTTCTCTCAGCAATTGAGAGAAATGCATTTCTTTCATTAAGTATATTCTTAGGTATGTTATTTATGATCGTGTGGCATTTTAAAATATAACTTTCCAAATATTTGTTTATAGCATATAGAAACACAATGGCCTTTTGCATATGATGAGCTTATATCTTGTTACTTTATTAAATTAACATATTGGTTCCAATTTTTTAAAATATTCAATAATGTTATATATATATATATATATATATATAATCATGTCATCTATAAATAGTGATAGTTTTCCTGCATTTCCAATCATTAGGTCTTTAAATTTCTTTTTATTACCTCATCATTGAGGCTGAGATCTCTAGTACAACATTAAATAGAAATGGTGAAAGTAGATATCCATACCTTACTCTCTATCCTAGGGGGAAAGCCATTCGATCTTTGACCATTAAGTATTATGTTAGCTGTGGGCTTTCCACAGATGATCTTTACCAAGTTGGAGATATTTCTTTCTATTCCTAGTCTGCAGAGAGTTTTTGTTTGTTTTGTTTCTTTTAAACCACGAATGTCCATTGAATTTTATCAAAATTTTTTCTGCATGCTCTGTGTGATTATACGGGTTTTCTGCTGTACTTGGCAGTGTGGTGGTTATATTGATTTATTTCCAAATGTTAATTCAACTTTGTATTCCTGGGATCAGAACAATGAATGTGACCAGGAATAAAGAGGAGATTAAGTAGAAACAAAGGAGCCAATCCATCAAAAATTTTCAATTCTAAATTTATATGCACCTAACACCAGAACTCCAAAATTATATACCAACTCTAATTAGGTGATATCTTTAAAATTCTCTACACAACGATAGAAGAATACATATTCTATTTGTGTATTTGTTGTTAGTATTTAATATATTTTGGCATTTTATTTTTCTACCAAGAACATAAAAAATGTCAATCCAATGGTAGATTTTGCCCAGTATACTTCGACTAATGAGTAGTTTATACAATCGACTTGAAAATTAAAAATATACCTAAACAGGGTAAAGATTACATAAGGCCTCTGAGTATTATTTCCCACAACTCCATGCACATCTACGACAAATTCTTAATTAACAGTGTAATCAATATCTATCTATAGAAAGAGAGAGATAAATATCTAAATAATATTAGATTTGTTATTATTCTATCCAGATTTTGTATCTTTATGCTTGTTTATATTTTTTAAAGTTGTTAGTAGTGAATTACACAGTATTAAATTTTACTTTAAAGCAATGTTAATGGCTATTTTATTCCATAACTCAATAAGCTTTATAATATGCCTCTATTAATCTTTTTTTCTATTATTCATTTACATAGATTCTATCAAAAACAGTGATTATAAATGAAGATTTTTTGGAAATAAGACAAAAGATGTAAATGCCAAGGTAAATAAACATAACAAATATTGCAAACTTTTAAATATTTTTCTAAATTTATATAGTTTTGCTCTGCAGCCAAAAGGCATTGATTTATAATGCTACCTCTGAAATACATTAGAAAAACTCATTTGATTTACAAGCCTTTTTTTTTTTTTACTTTTTTTTTTCACTTACAGGGCTTTTTCATGGCCCTAGAGATATATAATTGCCTAGAAACAGGCAAATTATGCAAACTTTAACATTATCAGAAACTGCGCCTAAAGTTTGTGTTATGAATAACTAGTGTATTAGTCCGTTCTCATGCTGCTATAAAGAACTGCCTGAGACTGGGTAATTTATAAAGTAAGGAGGTTTAATTGACTGACAGTTCCACAGGGCTGTGAGGCCTAAGGAAACTTACAATCATGGTGAAAAGGGAAGCGAACACATCTTTCTTTACACGGCGATAGGAGAGAGAAATGAGTGCCAGAAGGGGAAATGCTAGATGCTTATAAAACCATCAGATCTCATGAGAACTCACTCACTCACTATCACAAGAACAGCACGGGAGAACCACCCCCATGATCTAATCACCTCCCACAAGGTCCCTCCCCCAACACTTGGGGATTACAATTTGGATTACAATTCAAGAAGAGATTTGAATGGGGCCTAAGAGCCAGACCATATCACCTAGAAAATTATAACTTTTGAGAAAATAATGCACCTTGAAGATGATTTGAAGCAACCTGTGACTTCAGGAGTCTGAGGACATTGATTCAATATCTTCATTTTCCTTTCTTAATTCTTTAACTCTGTTCATTTTTTCCTCTTTTTATCTCATTTCCAGTGTTTTCCTACATCTTTCCACAACTGTTCACAATTATTCAAATGTTGTATATGTATATCAAAATATCATGTTGTACAAATTAAATACATACAATAAAAATAAATTTTAAAAATCAGAAATTAAAAATATAAATATGATTTTTTAAAATGTTTGGGACATTTATAAAATCACTTCCAAACATTTGGAGCAAGGAAAAATTATGATAGAAAATATTAAATATTTAGAAGTGGTCAGTGATTAAAATGGAATATTAATATAGAGTACACTAAGATGGGTATCAAAGAAATATTTATAGGCTTAAATGTCTTGTTCACTGTGTTGAAATAAAGAAAATCTGAAAATAGAAACACCCTTGAAATAATGTATTTAAATGATAGCAAAATAAACCAAATAAAAAAGAAGAAATGAAATAAAAAATATAAGAACAAAAACTGATAAAATAGAACAGTATGATTCAATAGTGAAGATTAATAAAACCCAAGGTAGCACTTTAAAAGACTAATAGAAATTTTAAAACCTTAGGCTTAACTAGTCTAGAAAAAAAAATGCTAAGAATTAAAAAATGGCACAATTACAGATAGAGATTTTAAAGATGTATTATAAAAACAGATAAAATTGAGAATTGATTAAAATTTACTCAAAAGTGAAATATAAATAATTAAAAATCGACCAGTATCCAGAAAATATTAAAA
>CAUYLG010003718.1:0-22794 GCA_963573385.1 Cacajao melanocephalus
TACCATACAGTTGACCTATTTGAAGTTCACAAGTCAGTGGCTGTTATTGTAGTCACAGAGTTGTGCAACCATCACCACAGTCAACTACAACATTTTGTTTCATTCCCCAAAGAAACCCCACACCCTTGGCAGTCACTGCCCACTTCCCTCTAACCCACCCTAGCTTATTTCCTATCTCCATAGATTGGCCTGTTCTAGGGATCTCATACAAAGGCAGTCCTAGTGTATGTAGCTTTTTGTGTCTGGCTTCTATCATTTAGTGTAACGTTTTCTAGGTTCATCCATGCCGTAGCACGTATCATCACATAATTCCTTTTTACTGCCAAATAATACTCCATTGTATGGATATACCAAATTTATTCATTTCAGCTGAAGGACATGTGTTTCCACTTTTGGCTATTATGAATAATGCTGCAATGGATATTTAAGGTTTTGTATAGACACATGTTATCATTTTGCTCAGGCGTGGAATTGCTGGGTCATATGGTAACTGTTTAATCTTTTCAGGAACAACCAGACTGTTTTCTATAGGAACTGTACCATTTTACATTAGGACTAGCAATGTATAAGCAATGTATATAAATGTGTGAGGGTTTCAGTTTTTCCACAGCCTTGCCAACAATATTATCCGCCTTTTATACCTGTAGTCATCCTAGTGGGTATAAATTAGTATCTCATGGGTTTTTTTTTGAGACAATCTTGCTCTGTTGCGCAGGCTGTAGTGCAGTGGTGCGATGTTGGCTCACTGCAACCTCCACCTCCTGGGTTCCTGGCCTCAGTCTCCCGAGCAGCTGGGACTACAGGTGCATGCCATCACGCCTAGCTAATTTTTTGTATTTTTAGTAAAGATGGGATTTCACCATATTGGACAGGGTGGTCTCAAACTCCTGACCTCATGATCCATCCGCCTCAGCCTCCCAAAGTGCTGGGATTATAGGCGTGAACCATCGTGCCCAGCTGTATCTTGTGGTTCTTATTTGCATTTCCCTCATGGCTAATGATGAATGATCTTTTCATGTGCTTATTGGCTATTCATATATCTTCTTTGGAAAAATATCTGTTCATCTCTTTTGCCCATTCTTAAATTGGGTTGTTTATGTTTTAATTATTGAGTTATAAGAGTTCTTCATGTATTCTAGATACAAGTCCCTTACCAAATACATGCGTTCTGTGGGTTGTTTGTTTTACTTTCTTGATGGTGTTGTTGTTTAGTTTTGTTTTGTTTTTTGACACAGTCTCACTCTGTTGCCCATGCTGGAGTGCAGTAGCATGTTCTTGGCTCGCTGCAATCTCTACCTCCTGAGTTCAAGTGATTCTTGTGCCTCAGCCTCCTGAGTAGCTGGGATTCCAGGTGCATGCTACCACACCCAAATAATTTTTGTATTTTTAGTAGAGATGGGGTTTTACCATGTTGGTCAGGCTGGTCTCAAACTTCTGGCCTCAAGTGATCCACTGCCTTGGCCTCCCAAAGTGCTGTGATTACAGGCATGAGCCACTATATGGGGCCTTGATATTAAAATTAAGAACTTTTAAGCACAAAAGGTTTTAATTTTAATATAGTCCAGTTTATCTCTTTTCTTTTGTCACTTATGCCTTTGGTGTCATATCTGTGAAGGCTTTGCCTAAACCTAGGTCACAAAGATTTACTCTTCTATTTTATGCTGATAGTTTTAACTCTTACATTTGGTCTCTGATCCATTTTGAGTCAATTTTTGTGCATGGTGTGAGGAAGAAGTCAGCTTGATTTTTCTGCATGTAGATATCCATTTGTCCTAGCAACATTTATTGAAATGAGGTTTTCAGCTAGCCATTTCACTCCTCATTTTCTGCTCAACAAGAAGAGAATATTTACACCTTGGGTTTTACTTACCGAGTACATCATTTTATGACCCAAATGGTATATTCTGTGCAGCTGTAGTGATGTCTCCTTTTTATCATTAGACAGATTACATCAATGCCAGTTTCATGGATGGCTACAAGCAGAAGAATGCTTACATTGGCACACAAGGTAAGCTGATCCATCCCTCCCATGCTGGTTTTGTGCCATCTACTTAAGATTCCTTGTACCAAATGATGGCATAATTTTTAAAGGAACGGTAACTTCAGTGGAGGTTTTGGCCACTAGATCCTGGCCTTCCATCAAGATTGGTGGTGGTTGAGAAAAGCAGAGAAGTAGTTTGGGGTTTCTGTACCAGGTGCACCTGGAAACTCACAGTATAGAGATAGATAAACTGGAGATTTAAATACACAACACTACTGCCTACAGGTTTGGGAGTTAGTCTTAGCATTGGCAAGGGTGTAGGGCATCAGAACTCATCAGCCAGCTCTTCATGCTCTTCCTCTCTAGTAAGAAGAGGCCAAGAATAGCAGTGGACTTCTCAGAGATTTAGTTCAATCTAAGAATGAGTATTGATGTCCTAACAGGCCTAGGCTGGTTCCTGTACCATCACAGAGCACTCCAGCAAGCGTTCTGACATAGACAGTATGTGCTAATAAGTCTGACAGTGAAATACTGAGCTCTAGAAGGATTTCTCGTTGTTTTTTTTTCTTTTTTCTTTTTTTGAGATGGAGTCTTGCTCTGTCACTCAGGCTGGAGTGCAGTGGCATGATATTGGCTCACTGCACCTCCACTTCCTGGGTTCAAGTGATTCTCTTGCCTCAGCCTTCCGAGTAGGTGATACTACAGGTTTGTGCCACCACACCCAGCTAATTTTTATAATTTTAGTAGAGACAAGGTTTCACCATGTTGGCCAGGCTGATCTCGAACTCCTGACCTCAAGTGATCCACCCACCTTGGCCTCCCAAAGAGCTGGGATTACAGGCGTGAGCCACTGCACCCAGCCTACTGTGTCACTTTCAAAGAGAGTAGGAGGAAATTATAACACAGAAAGACAACAGACCATCAAATGGGCATAGGCCCTTTGACCATTGCAGAGCAAGATCTGGTGGATACTTCCTTAATCAAGTGATCAAACTTAGTATCATCAGTAAAGGACAAAGGGATATTATGTATGCCTCCTGATATGATGCACTAACAAATGAATATCATCTGTGTTGTGTATTGCCAGTTTTAAAAATCTTAATCTAGTCAGGGGAAACAAACCAGAGAAATCCAGATTCTGGGACGTACTACAAGAAAACTGGCTCAAACTCTCCAAAGTTAATGCCCTTAACACACAAAAAGGCAGTGAACTGTTCTAGATTAAAGGGAGATTAAAGAGAACCATGGCTGGGCACAGTGGCTCATGCCTATAACCCTAGTACTTTGGGAGGCTGAGGTGGCAGTATCACTTGAGCCCAGGAAGCAGAGGTTGCTCTAAGTTGAGATTGCGCCACTGCACTCCAGCCTGGCTGACACAGCGAGATCCTGTCTCAAAAAAAAAAAACAAAAAAAAACAGAGCAAACTAATGGCAAAGGATGATGCATGACAGACACCTATAGCCCCAGCATTTTGGGAGCGAGATGGGAGGATCCCTTGAGCCTAGGAATTTGAGACCAGACTGAGCAACATAAGGAGACCCTGTCTCCAAAAAATCTTTAAAAATTAGCCAGGCATGGTGGCATGTGCCTATGGTCCCAGCTACTCGTGAGGCCAAAGTGTGAGAGAATTGCTTGAGCATGGGAGGTTGAGCCTGCAATGAGCTGTGGTTACACAACTGCACTCCAGCAATCTAACCTGGGTGACAGAGCAAAACCCTGTCTCAAAAAACAAAAAACAAACAAACAAAAAAAAGGCTGGGCACAGTGGCTCACGCCTGTAATCCCAACATTTCGGGAGGCTGGCGAATCACCTGAGGTTGGGAATTTGAGATCTGCCTGACCAACATGGAGAAACCCTGTCTCTAATGAAAATACAAAATTAGCCAGGCGAGGTGGTGTATGCCTGTAGTCCCAGCTACCTGGGAGGCTGAGGCAGGAGAATCACATGAACCCAGGAGATGGAGGTTGTGGTGAGCCGAGATCACACCATTGCACTCCAGCCTGGGCAACAGGAGCAAAACTCCATCTCAGAGAAAAAAAAGGATCTGTGATTAGATCCTCAATTGGGAGGAAAAAAAATTGAAGACAAAATATTGAAACAATTGGAGACTTTGTAATAGCCAACATTTTATCCATGTATAAGCTTAAGGTGATAATGGTATTATTCTATAGGAGGATGTCCTTGTTTTCCTAATAGGTGCTCGAGTATTTAGGAATAAAATATCATAATGCCTGCAACTTCTTCTTTTTTATTTAATTAATTAATTAATTTTTTGAGATGCACTCCCAGGCTGGAGTGCAGTGGTGTGATCTTGGCTCATTGCACTATCCACTTCCTGGGCTTAAGCAATTCATGAGCCACCACGCATGGCTAATTTTTGTATTTTTGGTAGAGATGGGATTTCGCCGCGTTGGCCAGGCTGGTCTCAAACTCCTGGCCTCAAGAGATCTGCCCACCTTAGCCTCCCAAAGTTCTGGGATTACAAGCATCAGCCACTACGCCCGGCCTATATTTCTACTAATGATGTCATCTATTGAGAAGACGTATTATATACCAGATGCATAAGTGCTATCTAATTATTATAGAGACTCTGCAAGGGAGGTTTATTAATTTATAGATGAGCAAACTGAAACCCAAAAGTTTACATGACCTTGGACCATGCAGCTAGTAAGTGCCAGAACCAGGGATTGAACCCATGTTTGTTTGGTTCAGAAGTTTTTACAAGTCAAGTCAGTGGATTGTTTCACCTATGTCAATATAAACTGCTGACCTTATTTCTTGAGAGAAATCTACTGTTAAAGGGTCTAAGCTGGGAAGTACAACTTTCCCTTCTCTTTTGAGGCTGTGAGAAGTTTGTCCAGCCTGAGTCTGGTAAATGAGTTACCATGTGCTCTGACTGCTCAGAATTTCAATTCTGCCAGTGGTTTGAATGTGGAAAATAAAGTATCTGAGAGTTACTGTGGTGCAGGAGCGTAGGATATAGTTGAGGCTGAGGGTCAGAGATGTGGAAAAGGTGTCCTTACTATCTTCTTGATGTGTATAGTAGGGTAATGCATGTTTACTGTAGAACATTTAGAAAACAAAGATAAAAATCACTCATAACCCTACAACTCAGAGATAATGTTAACATTTTACAGAATCTCCTCCTAGACCTTTATCTGTGCATACATGCACATATAGGCATATAAAATATTTAACCAGGCTGGGTACGGTGGCTCAAGCCTTGTAATCCCAGTACTTTGGGGGGCTGAGGTGGGTGAATCACCTGAGGTCAAGAGTTTAAGACCAGCCTGGCCAACATGGTAAAACTTTCGTCTCTACTAAAAATACAAAAATTAGCTGGGCATGGTGGTGGTTGCCTGTAATCCCAGCTACTTGGGAAGCTGAGGCACGAGAATTGCTGGAACCCAGGAGGCAGAGTTTGCAGTGAGCCGAGATCACGCCACTGCACTCCAGCCTGGGTGACAGAGTGAGACTCGGTCTGAAAAAAAAAAAAATTAACCAACTCTGCTCTTTCTATACATGTCTCTTGTTTCATTTAATGGTATCTGAATGCCTTTTCATAACAAAAAATACAGCTCTTACAACATCACCTTTATACACTGCATAAATTATGGCTATGCTATTATTTATTTTTATTTATTTTTGAGACAGGGTCTCACTCTGTCACCTAGGCTGGGTGACAGAGTAGTATAATCATGGCTCATGATCATGGCTCACTGCAGTCTCGACCTCTCTGGGCACAGGTGATCTTCTCACCTCAGTCTCCCCGAGTAGCTGGGACTACAGGCATGTGCTAGTACACCTGGCTGATTTTTGCATTTTTTTGTAGGGATGCGGTTTCACAATGTTGCCCAGGTTGGTCTTGAACTCCTGGGCTCAAGTGATCTGCCTACCTCATCCTCCCAAAGTGCTGAGATTACAAGTGTGCGCCACTGCACCCCACCTGATATGCCATCATTTAATCCTCTCTTATTGGATATTTAGCTTATTTCTAAGACCTCACATGCTTTTGACATCATCCATTTCTGCAGAGAGGGCATTTCAGTGTCACCTTAGTGCTTGCTAAAAGACTTAGCAATAATTTGGCTGAGTGAGCAATAATTTTGCTGCAGTGAGCCATGATACCACTCTCACCCAGCATAGGTGACATAGTGAGACCCTGTCTCAAAAATTATTAGTTGTAGTGGAACTAGCAGACTTCTAGGCCAAAATTAACCATTAGTGCTGCCCTGCTTTCCTGAAAGCAGAGAGGGGAGAAACACCAGGAAAGTATAAGAAATTATCCTGAGTATTACTGTCTTTTTTTTTTTTTCCTGAGACGGAGTCTTTCTGTCACCCAGGCTGGCTACAATGGCAAGATCTTGGCTCACTACAGCCTCCACTTCCTGGGTTCAAGGGAGTCTCCTAACTCAGGCTCCCGAGTAGCTGGGATTACAGGCGCCCGCCACCACGCCCAGCTAATTTTTGTATTTTTAGTAGAGACGGGGTTTTACCATGTTGGCCAGGCTTGTCTTGAACTCCTGACCTCAAGTGATCCACCTGCCTCCGCCTCCCAAAGTGCTGGGATTACAGGCGTGAGCCATTGCGCCTGGCTGGTTACTGTCTTGATTGAAATGGAGTTGGTAGTCCACAAGTATCTTGAAAGTTGTTGCTGAGTGCTCAGCCCTATGCAAGTTCTAACTATAAAAGGAGAATTTGGCCAGGCGCAGTAGCTCACACCTGTAATCCCTTGTCCTTAGGACCATGTTTACTGAGATATCATTAATTCCCACAAAGTAAAATAATGGATGTAAGAGTATATAAATTGAATGGTTAACCTATATAGATCTAGCTGTGCCATCAAAAGCAAAAGAGAAGAAGCTTCACAAGGAATGGGGTGGTCAGAGACAATGTCAAGGAAGAGGCGGCACTTGAAAACAGGTAGAAAATGAATAGCATTGGAGGTGAGGGAGACAGCTTGAGCAAAGGAGTAGAGGCAAAAGTGAGCTTGGTGTATCTATGTTCTGATGAAGTCATTTTTAAGAAAGATTAAACTGATGGGGGTTCCCAGAGTAGACTGGAAGGGAAAAAGGCCTATTCAGAAAAGCAGACTAAGAGGTTGTTACAGTAACTTAGAAAATGATGTGGTCTTTGTTTTTGTTGTTTGTTTGTTTTGTTTTGTTTTTGTTTGAGACAGAGTCGCTCTTGTTGCCCAGGCTGGAGTGCAATGGCATGATCTCAGCTCACTATAACCTCTGCCTCCTGGGTTCAAGTGATTCTCCTGCCTCAGGCTCCCAAGTAGATGGGATTATAGGCATGCACCATCATACCCAGCTAATTTTGTATTTTTAGTAGAGATAGGGTTTCTCCATGTTGGTCAGGCTGGTCTCAAACTCCCAACCTCAGGTGATCCACCCGCCTCTGCCTCCCAAAGTGCTGTGATTACAGGCATGAGCCACCGTGCTGGGCAATGATGTGGTCTTTGTGTCAGTGCAGTTGGGCAGGAAGAACAGGATGGGGAGAAGTTAGGGGCAAAAGAACAAAAACCAAAAACATTTAAAAGGTAAAAAAAATCTCTAGGATTTGCTGGCTGACTGCTTCCAGGAGAGGAAGGAAATGGGTAAGTCAGAGACTTCAACTTGTTAAGACTGAATGATTGAAGAATGCCAGTATTGTTAACAGAGATAAGAAAGTTGCAAGATAAAGCTACTCTTTTTTTTTGAATGGAGTCTCATTCTGTTTCCCAGGCTGGAATGCAGTGGTGCAATCTCAGCTCACTGCAGCCTCCACCTCCTGGGGTCAAGCAATTCTCATGCCTCAGCCTCCCAAGTAGCTGGGACTACAGGCATGTGCCACCACGCCCAGCTGAGTTTTATATTTTTCACAGAGACAGGGTTTTGTCATGTTGGCCAGGCTAATCTGAAACTCCTGAGCTCAGGCAACCCACCTGTCTTGGCCTCCCAAAGTGCAGGGATTACAGGCATGAGCCACTGCATCTGGCCAAGATAAAGCTAATTTTTGAAGGAGGACACTTAGTTGCAGACATAATGGATCTGAGATGATGGGAAACAGAAGGCTAATGGTTAAGCTTAGGTGAGATGAAAACAGCTAGAGACTCATACACATTTGACACTGTCAGCCTGAATGTGATGGCTGAAGGTCTAATGATTAAGGCTCTGAGAGGGTATATAACAGTCCTTCCCAAACCTACCTATGACTCTCCTGGAGATCGTTAACGTGCAGATTCATGTTTCTTACACTCTCCCATACGATGCTGGTGTGATTGGTCCACAGACCACACTGAATAGGAGGGATGCGGAGAGATGAGCAGGGAGCTAACATCTGTGGTCTGGAGTTACCACTGGGGAGTAAAACAGAAGAAGCCTACAAAGGAAGAGTGTTTCCCAGAGTCATGTTTCCTGTCTTCTCCTTTTATTCCAGGTCCTTTGGAAAATACGTATCGTGATTTCTGGCTCATGGTATGGGAGCAAAAAGTCTTGGTGATTGTCATGACCACCCGGTGAGTTAATCCCTTTTTTTCATTGGTCCCCACCTCTACTCTGTCCCTAAGCATGGGTGATTGAAGAGGGAAGTTTAGCTTTTAGAAATAATGGGGGCCAGCTGGGCACGGTGGCTCACACCTGTAGTCCCAGCACTTTGGGAGGCCGAGGCGGGTGGATCACAAGGTCAACAGTTCCAGACCAGCCTGGAGCAGCATGGTGAAACCCTGTCTCTACTAAAAATACAAAAAATTAGCTAGGCATGGTGGTACATGCTTATAATCCCAGCTGCTCGGGAGTCTGCAGCAGGAGAATCACTTGAACCCAGCAGGTGGAGGTTGCAGTGAGGCTGAGATCACACTACTGCACTCCAGCCTGGGCAATAGAGTGAGACTCTGTCTCCAAAAAAAAAAAAAAAAAAAAAAGCCTGGGTGCGGTGGCTCACGCCTGTAATCCCAGCACTTTGGAAAGCCAAGGCGGGCAATCACAACATCAAGAGATTGAGACCATCCTGACTAACACAGTGAAACCCTGTCTCTGCTAAAAATACAAAACTTTACCCAGCGTAGAGGCATGTGCCTGTAGCCCTAGCTACTCAGGAGGCTGAAGCAGGAAAATTGCTTGAACCCAGGAGGCGGATATTGCTGTGATCACACTATTGCACTCCAGCCTGGGTGACAGAGCCAGACTCTTGTCTTCAAAAAAAAGGATTAAGAAACCCATAGCAAAGATTTTGAGATCTCTTAGCTAATTCACAACCCAGTATGGTGGAGAGGAATAGATCTAACTTGTTAAAGCTTTAATACCTGGCTCTGGCAACCCTGTGCCAGTTATAGCCTATTTTGAAGTCCTGGCCTTAGCCACTAAAAGAATTACTGGGAAACATGAGACAATTCTCCTTTAATCTGTTCCCTATTTCCAGAGGGGAGCTGTCTTCCTGACTCCTGAATTACCAGATCCCATTTGCTCTCCATTTGTTGTTACATTTTTTTTCTTTTGAGATGGAGTCTCACTCTGTCACCAAGGCTGGAGTGCAATGGCACAGTCTTGGCGCACTGTAACCTCTGTCTCTCAGGTTCAAGCAATTCTCCTGCCTCAGACTCCCGTGTTGCTGGAATTACAGGCATGTGCCACATGCCCAGCTAATTTTTGTATTTTTAGTAGAGACAGGGTTTTACCATGTTGGCCAGGCTAGTCTTGAACTACTGACCTCAAGTGATCTGCCCACCTCAGCCTCCCAAAGTGGTGGGATTATAGGCATGAGCCATTGTGCCTGGCCTATTGCTTTTTGATCATTTTTTTCTGGTTGTTCATATTTTCACCTGTAGTAGAACTGTAGAAAACATAATGGGTAAATCCTAATGGGTCAGGAAGCATTTTTTTTTTTTTGAGACAGAGTGGGCCAGGTGTGGTGGCTCACACCTGTAATCCCAGCACTTTGGGAGGCCGAGGCAGGCAGATCACGAGGTCAGGAGTTCAAGACCAGCCTGGCCAATATGGTGAAACCCTGTCTCTAAAAAAATTTTTTTAATTCAACAAATAAATAAATAAAAGAAACAGAGTGTCATCCTGTCACCCAGGCTGGAGTGCAGTGTCACAATCTTGGCTCACTGCAAGCTCTCCCTCCCGGGTTCAAGCAGTTCTCTGCCTCAGCCTCCTGAGTAGCTGAGATTACAGGCATGCACCACCACACCCAGCTAATTTTTGTATTTTTAGTAGAGACAGGTTTCACCATGTTGGTCAGGCTGGTCTTGAACTCCTGACCTCGTGATCCACCCACTTTGGCCTCCCAAAGTGCTGGTATTACAGGCTTGAACCACCATGTCCACCTAGAAGCTTTTAATGAAAGGAATATTTTTGAAATTTTGGTCTACTAATTTGGCAAATTTAAGGAATAACCTATTTCAGATGAGAAAGGAAAAAAACGAATGAGAATGTTCAGTTCCCTTCCTCAGCACTGTTATAACCACCTCTTATTTGGAGAGGAGGTAGTGGGAGAAGTACCACCTTGGAATACTTTGGGGCCACTGGAGGGTGGCGAGGTAGATTTAGATTTAGGCCTTTTTTTTTTTTTTTTTTTCTTTTTTGGGAGACGGAGTCTTGCTCACTCACCCAGGCTGGAGTTAGTGCTGTGATCTCAGCTCACTGCAACCTCTGCCTCCTGGGTTCAAACGATTCTTCTGCCTCAGCCTCCCAAGTAGCTGGGATTACAGGCGCTCGCCGCTATGCCTGGCTAATTTTTTTATTTTTAGTAGGCTTTTACCCTGTTGTCCAGGCTAGTCTTGAACTCCTGACCTCAAGTGATCCACCTGCCTCAGCTTCCCAAAGTGCTGGGATTTCAGGTGTGAGCCACCACGCCTGGCCTAGGCCTTTTTGTTTTTTTTTTTGAGACAGAGTCTCACTTTGTCATCCAGGCTGGAGTGCAGTGGCAGCATCTCAGCTCAGTGCAGTCTCAACCTTCCAGATTCAAGCAATCCTCCTGCCTCAGCCTCCCAAGTAGCTGGGACTACAGGTACCCACCACCATGCCTGGCTAATATTTGTATTTTTAGTAGAGACAGGGCTTCCATGTTGCCCAGACTGAGACTTTAGGCCTTTACACAAACCTCCTGCTAACATTCCAGCAGATGTGTCTTTCTCAGTCCTCTATTAGCCAACAGCTCTTACCGGGGAAGACAATAAGCAGTGGCTGACGTATAGGCCAGGGAGTTCTCTCTGACCTATCATATATTCTCTACTGTTTTTTTTTCTCTTTTTCTTTTCTTTTTCCTTTTTTTTTTTTTTTTTTAAGATGGAATTTCACTATGTTGCCCAGGCTCATGGTCTTAGGTGATTCTCTTGCCTAAGCCTCCCAAGTAGCTGGGATTACAGGCATGCATCACTGCACCCAGCCACTATACTGTTTCTTTCCTCTGTTCACCCAGTATTTATCCCACATATGTGAGAAGTATTATTGCATATTAGGAAAAAGACCAAATGATGTGGTAAGTGCTCAGTAACTGTCTGCTATATGAGTACATGCTGAAACTTTAGCTGTGAGTACATTTGTTTAGAATGAAGAGGTTTCCTTTCTTTTCTGCTGGGAATCAATGGTGTAAGTTAGAAGCAATGCAAGAGATAATATTGCTGCCTGGGGGTATATCAGGATTTTGCGGAAGCCAGGTTACTGCTGTGGAGAGGAAGGATGGAAGGCTTACCTTGCTCTGTGTGTCTTCAGCTTTGAGGAAGGCGGCAGGAGAAAGTGTGGCCAGTACTGGCCTTTAGAAAAAGACTCTCGGATCCGATTTGGCTTCCTCACAGTGACCAATCTAGGCGTGGAGAACATGAATCATTATAAGAAAACAACGCTAGAAATTCACAACACAGAGGTAAATCCAGGTTTCTTTTTTCTCACCTTGTTGAAACAGGGGGAGAATAATTACTGTAAAGAAAATCTCCAGAGAAAATAGGATACCAGGGAGGTTATGAGTTGCTTCTGTTTTTCTGAGGCCAGGATGAGGATATTTAACTCACAGCCAATATAGCCATATTACTGCAGCACAATAGGAGCATCACATAGCAATAAAACTTAGAATTTAAGAAATCTGGGGCTGGGTGCAATGGCTTATGCCTATAATCCCAGCACTCTGGGAGGCCAAGGCAGAAGGATCACTTGAGACCAGGAGTTCAAGACAACCTAGGCAACATAGTGAGATCCCGTCTCTACAAAACATAGAACAAATTAGCTGGGCATGGTGGCACACACATGTGAGGTCAAGGCAGCAGTAAGTTTGATCGTGCCACTGCACTCCTGCCTGGGTGACAGAGTGAGATCCTGTCTCAAAAAAAAAAAAAAAAAAAATTGGGGTCTTACAGTATAGGAATTCTGCCTTTTCCAAACAATTAACCGACCCTTCCTTTGGGTCTGTAGTAAAGAAGCAATTATGGGAAAAGTTGACAGTGGCAGATAGCAGCCTTGGTGGTAGGAATAACCAGAGTGTTGAGAATCTGGAAAAGCTAGAGGTAGCTAGGGGCAGGCAGAAATGACCTTGTTAACTTTTGCTTTTCTCATCTAAGGAGCGACAGAAACGGCAGGTGACCCACTTCCAGTTCTTGAGCTGGCCAGACTATGGTGTCCCTTCCTCAGCAGCTTCCCTCATTGACTTCTTGAGAGTGGTCCGAAACCAGCAGAGTCTGGCTGTGAGCAACATGGGAGCACGCTCCAAAGGGCAGTGCCCTGAGCCACCCATTGTGGTCCATTGCAGTGCAGGCATTGGCAGGACAGGTAATGTACCGAATGCAGCTCTTGGTGTCTGCAGAGGCAGTTGGGGTGGAGGAGAAATAACAAAGCTCTTAGCCCACATCTATGATTGGAGAGGGAAGTCACTTGCTCCCTTGGTGGTGAATTGCTGTGAAAAATCCCTCTTTTAATGTCCTTTTGGTGGACCAAGCGATGGCCAGAATATGTATTTCATAAGCCAAGTCCTCTACGGGTTGATGTTTTATACACCCCATCATAACACTGACCCTGTTACCTTGTTAGCACTGTCACTATAGGTATCCCAGAGAGCTCAGCTGGGCTGCTTCCTTCCCATCCAGCCCTCCCTGGAGGAACTCCCCACCCTGTGCTGTGTTCTCCATTCTGGAGCGGGTTAGGAGCTTTTGCCTTAAGGGGATGTACATGGCAGGAAGTGTGGGCCTTTCCAGTTCAAAGGTCCCTTTGGGAGAAAGTTGGGAATAGGTTTGCATTAGGCCTCTGAGAAACTTGCGGACTCTTGAAATTAGGTGTGGGAGTGCTGTCAGTCTGTCTGTCTGGGATTGAAGCAGGAAGTTACCGTGTCACCTTCCCGTTTCCACTTCCTGTTGCCCCAGTGTGAGTCCTGAGAGGTAAGAGGCCTTCTAGCCTCCAACACTCCCTGTGACCTTCTCCTTGAGTCCTTTCAGGCCTAAGGCCACCTGACCTTCTGCCATGAGGCAGTTTGCCTTGGAATTCATTCATTCAATTCTGCCTGGGTTATTTGATAGAGGGAAGAAGAGAGGAGAGGTAAACCAGATGTGATCACTTCCTTCCTTCTTCAGGTACCTTCTGCTCACTGGACATCTGCCTGGCACAGCTGGAGGAGCTTGGCACCCTTAATGTGTTCCAGACGGTGTCACGCATGAGGACCCAGAGGGCCTTCAGCATCCAGACCCCTGAGCAGTACTATTTTTGCTACAAGGCCATCCTGGAGTTCGCAGAGAAGGAGGGCATGGTATCCTCTGGCCAAAACCTTCTGGCCATGGAGGGTCAGTAACTCTTCCACGAACCTCCTACCTGCTGGCCAGCCTTCCTTAAACTACCCTGGACACCGCTGAGCCTATAGGTTGCCATCAGTTATGCTGAAGCCATGGATCAACTTCTTTCTCGTGTCTCCCGGCACACGTGCACGCAAGGCAGCCTTTCCCTTTGGCTAGATAAATGTGGTGAAGTTGCCACTAGAAAGGGCCAGCAGCAATGTGTTCTTAATTCCTAGCACCTGCTATCAAACTGTGCCTTATTAAAACCAAACTGTGGCTATTGATTTTTGCCAGGGTCCCCGAGGTAAGTGGGGAAGGAACATCCCTCCCCCTTTTTCCCGCCATTCTCTTTCTGGAGGTCTCCTGTCTCCCACTCCTTCCATTTGCTAGGATTTTATGGGGAGGTTTGATGAGCATTTGCCTTTCTCCCCAGAGAGCTTGACCAAGTTACATATTCTAGAGATCGTCCTGAGTGCCAAGCACGTTTATAAGTAGGGCGTGTATTCCAGTCCTTTCTGTCATTCTCTGTGTGTGTGTGTGTGTGTGTGTGTGTGTGTGTGTGTATGCACTTAAGTGTATGGGTCCATATGTATGTGTGTATATAATATATATTGTATGTGATAATATGATCGTATTCTATAAATATATATACACACAGATACTCCTTTGTAGAAGTTCCTGGGGCTCCGTGTTGCAGTTCAGGACTCTTTGCTTCTTGGACCCTACTATTTATCCTGGACTACTTGGGTTGGTGGTCATGTCTCCTGTTGTCAGGCTACAGAGTGGTGGAAGAGGACACACACACATCTCCTCCATGTTCCCGCCACAGGGCCTCATCCTTAAGTAATGACTTATCTCCCTCCAGTTGCTACCTGTTGGAGCCAAGAATATTAGTTTGTGGTGACACTGGGTTAACTCTGCGTGCATTTCCCTTATCTGATGATTTTTCTCTGCTTACTTGGCCAATTTGGGGAACAGACCTCCACTGTGATTCCATACTCTCTCTTTGCTTTCACTATCCCAGGGATGGGAGGCGGAGGGTAGAGATGAACTCACTGAACAGCTGGAGCCAAAAGCAATCGGTACGAAGTCTTAGAAGGAAGGAGGGGAGCCCAAGTGTGAGAGAGAAAAATCTACTAAGAAAATACCTCCCTGGAAGGATTAGCTGGGGCCTTTTTTTTTTTGCTGGTTGGTTTCTTTATGCAGCTTGGCCCTGTCTACTGAGATGCCCGCTAGCCTGCTAGACCCTCAAACTGGGTGGGTTCTGTGTCAATAAAAAGCTTTACCCCTGGCTGGATGAGGTGGTCCCCTACAATCACTGTTTGTCCCCTACCTACCCAACCTGTCCCTGCCTGCTCCCAGCCCACTCATCCTTATGTGCTAGGGATGATTAAAGTCCCCGGTACTCCACATTCCCAAGAAAATCCCAGGAACTCCTAAACCTTCCCCTGTCACAGAAGATGAGGTTGGCAGCTGATCAGACCTCAATAATTTTATATTGTAATAAGCTCTTTGAATGTGTATATTCTTATTTTTTACAATCATTTCATTTTGTATTTAATATCAATGGACTGAGTCAGATTCAGAAAATAATTGTAATGTTCATATTCAATATCTTACAGTGATACAGTTTTGTATTTACATATAAATATACCGACATGATCAAAACCCTTTTAGCTTCATCAATTTAGCAGCCTGCGGCTGGGAACTTGAGGGAGGGGGTCCAGGAGCTGGTCTGGCTGGGGATGAGGGAGGCAGGGAGGGACCCAAGGCTTCAGTATCTGAGACTCTGAGTTCTGACTCTTTGAGTTCACCTTGTCTGTAGTCCCTAGCCCCATCTCTGGACAGAGGGACCAGCACCAGTTCAGTGCTTGAAATGTACTAAGCGCTATGCTAGGTGCTTTTGCCCCCAGTGCCTCATTCACACCTCACAACAGCTCAGTGCGATATTATCCTCTTTCCCTTCTCCTGTGCACCCCTTTCTCATTTCTATATAGATGAGGAAGGTGAGGTCCAGAGGGTTACAGTGATTTGCTCTAAAACAAACCCAAGGTAGTCTGCTTACAAAGCCTGTGGTCTCTTCACTGCTTTGAAGATGGAGATAGCTCTTTGTCTTTGGAGAACAGAGGTTTGTTTAGCTCTCCTTTCAGAGTATAAATAGTTCTTAAATTACAGGTAGTTGTTGAGCTTATGCTTCACGTAGTAAACTGGAAGGGTGACAGGGTTGGTAACTGACTATCCTAGCTGGGACCTCCTGATGTAGGGTCCTCGTGTCTGCAGAGTATCAAAGTGGTCATCATTCTCCCCAGGAAACTCCATATATATGGGTACACTGTCTTTGTGAGAAGATCTTGAGTCATTTGCATTTCTCTCTTCAAAAGACTGGAACCGGAAGATTTGTCCATGGAAGATAACTCCCCATATCATCCCTGTTGGCTGGTGAAGGGGCAGTTGTGGCTGGGAAATACTGGGGTGTTCTGAATAATAGTCATAGCAGACAATTTACTGGATGCTCACTATATTCTAGGCACTGTTCAGAGTAATTTCTAGGTATCATCTCATTCACCCTCAACAACCTTTTGAGGTAGGTGTTGACAGAAAAAAATTGAGACACAGGAATATTAATTTGCTACAGTCAGGATCCATCTGACTCCAAAGTACCTTCTTTCGACTCTTACACTAGACTTCCTCTAAGGATCCATCTTCTGATCTGCCAATAAATTTTTCTTGAGTTTCTTACCATAATTGGGAGCTCAAGGGTAGAGCAGAAGATTAATCTAGTTCTTTTTCCAGATGAGCCTCCATTCTCTTGGGAGTACACAAACATAAGAAGTGAACAGAGATTCTTGGAAATTTAAGAAACCAGAGAGGTTAGGGGTTTGGTGGAATATGTAAGAAATGGGATTTATGATAAAAGGCCTGGCAGAGGTAACTTTAAATTGTCATTTATTTGAAGAGGCTGCAACCGAACTGCCCTATGAATTTAAGGTGATGCATGAGTTCCTCATTGCATATCTGAAAGATTGGTGAGGTGATCAAGTGATCTCCATAAAATGCCGATTCCTGGGCCCATCCAGTAGGTGGTTAGTGAGTGACAGGATGATCCAGGTTTGGGAACCACAGATTTAGTTCATGTTTCTGACTCTGTAGAGGTAGCAAATTGATGTCTCCCGAATTTTCAGTAAAACTCAGAGAAAGGGTCCAATACGTCTCCTCCCACTGCTGTTGTTTGTAGCTTTTACCAGTGTGATCCTACCTGTGTTAGGCGTTACAGGAGGAGGTAAAGGAAAAGGAAGGCAAACAGGGAACCCAGAATATGTCCAACAAGTCAGGTTCTCATACAGGAGACACAGTGAAAAAGCAAGAAACAATGTCCAGGAAAGAAGAAAGCATTGAAGGCCCAGGGCGGTGGCTCACACCTGTCATCCTAGCACTTTGGGAGGCCGAGGCAAGCAGATTACAAGGTCAGGAGTTCCAGACCAGCCTGGCCAACATGGTGAAACCCCGTCTCTATTAAAAATACAAAAATTAGCCAGGTATGGTGGTAGACACTTGTAATCCCAGCTACTTGGGAGGCTGAGGCAGGAGAATCGCTTGAACCTGGGAGGTGGAGGTTGCAGTGAGCTGAGATTACACCAGTGCACTCCAGCCTAGGTGACAGAGCAAGACTTCGTCTCAGAAAAAAGGAAGAAAAGGAAAGAAAGAGAAAATAAGAAAGCAGTGTGAGCTAAAACAAGCTTCTGCTTCTGAATTGGTTGCTGGTTTTTTCACCTTTCTCTAACAGTCCCATGGTATATAATTTTTAAAAGATGAGATCATTTTCCTGTCCTTTTTCCCATTGCTCCCTTTATCTTGCCCATCCCTGTTGGCTAGGATGGGACTCCTGAGGTGAAGGGTGCCCCAGCAGCCACAGCCTGGAAGGCCCACCAATGTCAGTCTTCTTCACGTGACAGTATGCAGGTAAATGACAGAGTAGGACTTATTCTTGGGAGAATGGACTATGTCGCATCATGGCCCTAGAGAAATTTTGTTCCTTCCCTGAAAGGGATGCTTCCTCTCTCTTGGGACAGACACACACACATACAAAACTAAATCTAGAGGGAAGTGGGCCGAGAGGCATTGGCCAAGTAGAAAAGCTTCTCTAGAGTGACCCAGCTCTTTGGTGGTTTTGAGGTCTCACCACTCAACCCAGCCCAAGTCCTAGCTTCCCTGTGTAAACGAAGGGGCTACACTAGATAATCCTACCATGGGTCCTCTGACTGTAAGGGTCCGGTTCTTTGTTGGACAGTACAAACACCTGTAGAGGAGCTATTAGGCCCTTACTTGGGTTGAGTTGGCTCCCACTAGCAGTCCCTGCTATTTATTTTTCCCAGAGACAGAGTCTCGCTCTGTTGCCTAGGTTATAGTAGTGGCATGCTAATGGCTCACTGCAGTCTCAACTCCTGGACTCAAGCAGGAACCCAGCTTTTTTATTCTCTCTCTAGAGCCAGGATCTCACTGTGTTGCCCAGGCTGGTCTTGAACTCCTGGCCTCAAGCAATCCTCCTGCCTCAGCCTCCCAAAGTGAGAGGATTACAGGCATGAGCCACCATGCCCAGCCTCCCCAGTTTTAGTTTGTTTTCAGAGCCTCTTCTTTCAAGCTGCTGCTACTTCCCTAGCTTCCCTCAGTTCTCTTCCTGCTTGGTCTTCAACTGGAGGAAAGGCAGGTCAGGTCTCTGTCCTCTCCAAGACCAGCCTATAGGCCTTTAAGGTTTCCCTGTTTCTCAGTTGGGATCTACAAGGTGACTCAGAGGCCAGGCATGAACTGACTAAGGGTCCCAGAGCTGCCAACCTAGGCTTTAGATTTCTCTCTGGCCTTGGTTACTACCCACAAACCACTGTGAAGCTACCAAGGGCTTATCAGCCTGGGAACCATCTTTTTCTCTTAGGAGGTATCCACCCTATATTACTTTTACACAACATTGTGAATATCAAGTGGTTTGGACTGCACTGTTCATAATTGACTACAGAGAAGACTGGGGTCTTCTCCACAAATAGAAATCTGGCACTTTTACTTGGAGATGTTTTCTTGGGAAAAAAACAATCTAGCACATTGAAACTTGTTATAATGTTTAAATCTCCCTCCTTGGCTGTCATAAAATCCTCCCTCCTGTTTGAGCTAATTGTGGCCTGCTGAAGTCACAGCATCTTTTTTCAGGCTAAGTCCCACACTTTTTCAGGCTAAGTCCATGGTGGACATAGCTAACTCCACTAGGATCCTAACTAGGGGTTCGATGGAGGTGCTCTAGTGCTTTCAGCAATTGAAGGGAATATGTTCCTAATGGTTGCTGAGACTATGATGACTAGAGTAGAAAGCAAGACAGTGAGATACAGGCGAAGGTAGTCAAGGTGGTGCAGTGCCCCTCCCAGACTCCAGGCTCACGTTCGTTTCCCCTCCCCGCATGTTATAATCTCACTACTTCTCTCTTTTTTAAATATTTTTTTTGAGACAGAGTCTTGCTCTGTCACCCAGGCTGGAATGCAATGGCACCATCTCGGCTCACTGCAACCTCCACCTCCCAGGTTCAAGTGATTCTCCTGCCTCAGCTTCCTGAGTAGCTGGGATTACAGGTGCGCATGCACCACCACACCCGGCTAATTTTTTGTATTTTTAGTAGAGACAGTGTTTCACCATGTTGGTCAGCCTGGTCTTGAACTCCTGACCTTGTGATCCACCTGCCTTGGCCTCCCAAAGTGCTGGGATTACAGGCGTGAGCCACCATGCCCAGCAGTCTGGCTACTTCTTTATGCTGCCGTGTAGTTTGTCTTAAAGCCTCAATACTGGCCAGATGTGCACCTGAGCAAAGGTCAGCCATTTCATCTCAGGGTTGACTTTTAATGAATTTTTTTCTGTGAAAAAATGAATTTTTAATAAAAAAATTTCTGTGGCCAGCATCCAGTAGAAGTCTGGAGTCTGATGTTCAGGGCAGATACTGGTCTGGAGATGTCAATTTAGGACTTAGTTTAGACAGAAGCAGTGAGTCTTGAAGTGAGAAAGAGGAAGGCAAAAGAGGAGGTACGTTTGGATGCCGCCAACATTTAGGTAACGGGTGGCTGCTGAGAGGTAGGTAGTGGCTGGGGCGAATGAACAAGATATGAAATGTGGCTTCATTAGAAGTCTTCAAAGGGATGATGTGGCAGTCAGGAAGGCTGCATGAGAGGGACGTGAAGGATAGACTGCAGTGCTCAGGCTGTCTTCACTTCAACCAAAGCAAGGCCCACCTTGATCTCTTACACATTAGGCTTCAGAATAAGATTTTCTTTGAACAGAGGACCTTGCTGGTTGGATGGAGTGGCTGATGCCTGTAATCCCAGTGCTTTGGGAGGTGGGAGGCCAGGAATTTGAGACCAGCTTGGGCGATATGGCAAAACCCCGTCTCTAAATAAATAAATAAAAATAATTCTCAAATGGCAAGCTATTCTATTTTTAAAAAGCAGTAACAAATGAACTTGTTGCTTAAAAAACAAAAGCTACCAAACAACTGGTAGAGAGCAGGAAACACTGAAGTCATAAAGCCAGGTAAACCGAGGAACGTGCTGAGTGACCCAGAAGGGCAAACTAATGCTCAGCAAGGGGAAACATTTCAAGGCAGTAAGTAGCAGTCATAAAATTCCCTCAAAACTTCCAAGCCTCCAAGCTCAGCCAGAAATCAGAAATAACGGAATATACAGCATCTAAACCTGGCTGGAAGAGAAATGGAGTTTCTTCACATCATGGGATTATTTGACCCTCTAAGGCCTGCTCTGGGGCTCATTGCTCAACTAGACTTTGCATTTGAATGGCCAGGAGAAGAGGGAGGTAAGGATGAGATTAAGGAGGGAAAAAAAGGAATGAGAACTCTTGACTGAATGCTAGGCATACTTAATTTTTTTTTTCTAAGACGGAGTCTCACTCTTGCCAGGCTGGAGTGCCGTGGCGTAAGCTCAGTTCACTGCACCCTCCGCCTCGGGGGTGCAAGTGATTCTCCTGCCTCAGATGCGCCTGGCCAATTTTTGTATTTTTTGTAGAGATAGCATTTCGCCGTGTTGTCCAGGCTGGTCTCGAACTCCTGAGCTCAAGCAACACCTACCTCTGCTTCCAAAGTGTTGGGATTACAGGCGTGAGGCACCGCCTCTGGTCGGGACAAGGATTTTAAATTGAGAGATGCTGGATGTGGTGGCTCATGCCTATAATCCCAGCACTTTGGGAGGCCGAGGGGAATGGATTACCTGAGGTCAGGGGTTCAAGACCAACCTGGCCAACATGGTGACACCTTCGTCTCTACTAAAATTATAAAAATTAGCCAGGTATGGTGATGGGTGCCTGTCATGTTGATGTCTTGACCTCCTGCCTCAGCCTCCCAAAGTGCTAGGATTATAGGTGTGAGCCACCACACCTGGCCTAGTTTTAAATCTCATATCTTCCCACTAAACTAGGTATTCTGATTCTCAGATTACAGATAAGGGCTCACTAATCCCAGCACTTAGGAGCCAAGGCGGGAGGATCACAAGGTCAGGAATTCCAGACGAGCTGACCAACATGGTGAAACCCTGTCTCTACTAAAAATACAAAAAAATTAACCGGGTGTGGTGGCATGCTCCTGTAATCCCAGCTACTCAGGAGGCTGAGGCAGGAGAATCACTTGAACCCGGGAGGAGGAGGTTGCAGTGATCCAAGATCACGCCATTGCACTCCAGCCTGGGCGACAGAGCAAGACTCCATCTCAAAAAACAACAACAACAACAACAAAAAAACTGAAAAGATAAATGATTTGCCAAAATCATCCAGCCTTGAACCTAGAAGATGCTTTGGGTTGTGGGTGGGGAGCCAGCCTCAGATGCCCCTTACCTGGATATTCCTGAGAGTTCGAGCCTGCAGACGTTGTGTCAACAGGGTGCTGGCACCAATATCCTTGGCAGAGTCACTGAAGTGCAGGCCCTAAGTGTCTCTCAATCACCACCTGCCGTAAGTGCCCTAAGGAAGTTTGAATGAATCCTTTTTTGAATGAGTGTGTGTCTGTGAGGTGCCTGTGAGATTGAGGGTGTCAGAAGGTGTGACAGATTTGAGTTGATGTATTGTGAGTTTAGGTCTTTTGTGTATGTATGTATGTGCTTCAGAAAATCTTGCTTTTCTGGATAATTTTCTGGAAAACGGCAGAAATCAGGTAGAATTGTCTGAGGATAAACTGATCTTTAAGTTAGGGAAGTGAGGAGTGTGGAGCAACATGGGAGTCAGGCTGTATTTCTCCAGGCCCCATCCTGGGTCACCAGCCAGAGTGCACAGAGACAGCATGTAGGAGTGGAGACAAAGCTCAGATTTTGGACCCAGACTTCCCTTGGCTATTTGACTTGAGCAAGTCTACTGCTGTTGGCCTCATCTATAACTAAGGATAATAATCCCTAACACACGAAATCTACAAGAGTTTGTTGTTGGAGACAGGGTCTCGCTCTGTCTCCTAGGCTGTAGTGCAGTGGTGCAATTACAGCTAACAGCAGCCACGACCTCCCAGGCTCAGGCAACCCCCCTGCCTCAGCATCTTGAGTAGCTGGGACCACAGGCATGTGCCACTATGCCCAACTAAATTTGTTTTTATTTTTTGTAGAGACAAGGTCTCACTGTATTGCCCAAACTGGTCTATGAGACTTTTCACACAGAAGGGGCCTCCTGGGAATCAGAACCTGACCTACCAATGTGATTTCTCCTAGGAGGGCCCTTACCCAAATCCACTTAATTTTATTTGATTTATTTATTATTTGTTTATTTATTTATTACCTATACCAGTTGGTTCATAAAGTCCACTTAGTTTAGTCCTCACTGATAGGGTAGTGGGGGAATGTTCACTGTAAGTATTTTTTTTTTTTGAGACAGAGTCTTGCTCTGTCGCCAGGCTGGAGTGCAGTGGTGCAATCTCAGCTCACTGCAACCTCCACCTCCTGGGTTCAAGCAATTCTTCCACCTCAGCCTCCCGAGTAGCTGGGACCACAGGCACGTGCCACCATGCCCGGCTATTTTTTGTATTTTTAGTAGAGATGGGGTTTCACCATGTTGGCCAGGATG
>CAUYLG010003721.1:0-64491 GCA_963573385.1 Cacajao melanocephalus
TTATTTCTAGAAGTTCTATTTGGTCCTTTTTCAAGTATTCTAGATCACCTTTTTTTTTCGTTTGTTTTGAAGTGGAGATGGGGTTTCAACATGTAGGTCAGTCTGGTCTCGAACTCCTGACCTCATGATCCGCCCACCTCGACCTCCCAAAGTGCCACCATGCCCAGTCCCCACCACTCTTTTAAAAAAGCGTGACCTTTAAAACTCTTTTAACAATCAGAAGCCCACTGTGCACCATCACCGAAGTCTGAGCATCTCTGGGGGTGGAGAGTGAGGCAGCAGACTGCGTGGGACGGCGCAGGCGCACGTTGTCAATTCTCTGAATCAGAAAGTGAATTGAAGATGAGTGTGAGAGAAGAGAATAAAAACCCGACCCAACTGTGGGAGCCAGCTCTGCAGGGCGTCTGCAGGCTCTGCCTGGGCGGCCGGCTCTCACCTTTCTGCCCGCAGTGCTGGGCAAGAATGCGAGATTCCTGCCTTGCCTTTCCGGGTGCCAGAGGCCTGCAGGGTACCTTCCACCGTGGGCAGCGTGACTGGGACCTCCACAGCCCCTCTCAGGTAGGCTGCCCTTCCGATACCGAAGACTTGTCACCCATGACCCCTGTCTCCAGGCCTCCACCCCGTTGGGGACCCACATCCTCCGGCGGCTTTCATGGGACCCATGCAGGTCGCTTTCTCAGGACTGAATTGAAACCGCTTTTGCAAAACTTATGACTGAGGAAATTAGGACAGTAAAAGAGATCAGGCCTAACCGACTCCATCTTGTTTCTAACCTTTAAGCTGTCCTTGTTCATTCCTGGGAGTAGGTTGAACTAACTTTGGGATGGAATTCAGTTTGAGGACTAAACTCTGATTTTTTCCTTGTTTTTTTCCTTGCTTCCCTCCTTCCCTCCTTTCTCTCGCTCTGTCGCCCGGGGTGGAGTGCTCACTGCAACCTTCGCCTCCCAGGTTCAAGCGATTCTCCTGCCTCAGCCTCCCAAGTAGCTGGGACTACAGGTGCCCACCACCACGCCCGGCTAATTTTTGGATTTTTAGTAGAGACGAGGTTTCACCATGTTGGCCAGGCTGGTCTCAAACTCCTGACCTTGTGATCTGCCCACCTCGGCCTCCCAAAGTGCTGAAATTACAGGTGTAAGCTAAGCACTGGCCAGCTCTTTTTTTTAAAAAATTTGATGTCTTTTCACAAAGCATCAGCACCTCTTATATTCACCAACTCAGCGGATGGTGTTTAGCCTCAGCAAGCAAAGCATTAATATCCAACATAGACTGACACTCTTTAAATTTTGAAATCTCTTGTTCCAGTGTGTTGACAATACAACCTGGTTCTGTGTGAGTTCCTGGAGGGCTTGTTTTGATCTCTGCAGATCTGGCAAGTAATGAGAAAGCAATCCTTCTGCCATTTGCTCTGCAGCTTTGTCTTATAGTCCTCTGTTAACCCTTCATCTGGAGAAGTGTCACTCAAATCCTGCATGGGTTCCCGGGCCTCCAGGCTGTCGGGTGGCCTATCGGGGCCCCATCCAGGGACAATGGCCCAAGGACATTCATGTCCCTCCAGCTAGGAACAGAAAAGGAGCCTCATCTGCTTTTAATAGAAAATAATGAAAGAGATCTCTTAACCTTTTGGTAATTGGCCTAGGGAACAAAAATTATATTTTTTAGCAAAATAATTTCCTGTGCTTTGTATTTTTTTTTTTATTTAAGTTCTGGAGTACATGTGCAGAACATGCAGGTTCGTTACATAGGTATATAGCTGTCACGGTGATTTGCATCCATCACCCAGTCATCTACATTAGGTATTTCTCCTAATGCTACCCTCCCCAAGCCCCCCACCCCCCAACAGGCCCCGGTGTGTGATGCTCCCCTCCCTGTGTCCATGTGTTCTCATTGCTCAACTCCCACCTATGAGTGAGAACATGGGGTGTCTGGTTTTCTGTTCCTGTGTCAGTTTGCTGAGAATGATGGCTTCCAGCTTCATCCATGTCCCTGCAAAGGACATGAACTCATCCTTTTTTTATGGCTGCATAGTATTCCGCGGTGTATATGTGCCACATTTGCTTTATCCCATCTATCACTGGTGGGCATTTGGGTTGGTTCCAAGTCTTTGCTATCGTAAACAGTACTGCAATAAACATATGTGTGCATGTGTCTTTATAATAGAATGATTTGTACTCCTTTGGCTATATACCCAGTAATGGGATTGCTGGGTCAAATGATTTTTCTAGTTCTAGATCCTTGAAGAATCACCACACTGCCTTCCACAATGGTTGAACTAATTTACACTCCCACCAACAGTGTAAAAGTGTTCCTTTTTCTTCACATCCTCTCTAGCATCTGTTGTCTCCTGACTTTTTGATGATCACCATTCTAACTAGCATGAGATGGTATCTCATTGTGGTTTTGATTTGCATTTCTCTAAGAGTTCTATACAGGCGTAAAAACTGAATGGTTTAAAATAACACTCTGAGATGTGTAAAATAAGGGGTGAAAATAAGGGGTGGAATTGTGAGGCTACTAAACATTTCAGCTAGGAAATCCAGGATTTTCTGTATATTATTCCTCAGACTACAACTATCACCCCGCATATGGTCTTCAAACAGGCTATTTTGCAGAAGCTGCAATTTCCACCAAATGATCTTAGGCTTGAGAACTGTGACTCAACCTATAGAACATTAATAAGCCTGACTTTACTGTGTAACTTTGTCTTATAGTACTTTAGGCCTAAATAGTTTCAAGTTCAAACAGACCATAAAGATATCTCTGTCTTTTAAAATTGAACATTTACCCAGCATTGAAGGGATAGAACCAGAGACAGATACAGAGCAAGAGATAAGACGTTGAAATGTGACACCAACATCACCATTACTAACGAATTCCAAGTAGATTACATGGGGGTTGGGGTTGTGAGAACTCTCAACATTTTTTCAAGGAAGAACAGTCTCTGGCCCTTGTTATTGCATCTTGTAGAAGGGAGAAAAGGAAGAGAAAGCCACACCCATTAACCTTGCCCTTGTACTAAATAGTGATTCCACCAAAAAATATGGGTCAAACTCTGCTCTGTAATACAACCAGAGCAGTGCCCTCCTCCTCAATGAGAAAACAGAATGCCTGTGGTCAAGGGTAAAAGAAAGTGAAAAAAGACACCTCAAATGCTGATCATGTGACCCCATATCCCTCCAAAGTCAGCTGTTACATCTCATTTGACTATCTGTTGTTAATACCACCATTATTACTAGGCTCATTCAAGTGAGTTGTGAGAATGAAAAAGAGGTCTACAGAAAGATGGTGTTCATGGAGTTGAATGTGTCAATGACACTAATGCTGAACCACGTGGAAGGCTAATATTAAACCCTGAGAGATAAGTTATTTTTTTATTTTATCCCTTCCTCCTTATTTTTACATTGTTTGTATCAGAGTCCTACTTCAGGGAGAAATAGCACAAACCAAATGGCCTTATATTTACATGTGTATTTTTCTTCCTTTCAAAAAATTTGCCTCCTTTACATCTCTTTAACATTTTACATTTCTCTGTAGATAAATTTTCCTAGTTCATTGATAGAAATCTAGATTTCCTCTCTGATATATAAAAAAGGAAGAAGTTAAAGCCTTTGAAACACATATCAGCTGCTGAATATTTCAGAACTGTGATATAGTTGTTGGTAGTTACCTGCGATTATTAAAAAGGATATCCTTTACACTCCCTATAAAAACATCCCTGTCTGTCCCTTTTTAAACATTTATTATAGGTGATTGGTTGTTCTCATGATGCAGTGGGGTAAATATGAGAGAAATGAGAGAGAATATTTAATATTTGGGGCCCCTAAGGTATTTGGGAAAGTTTTATTCTTTATACCAGTTTAAATAAGATAAATCTCACATCAGTATTTTTTCATTTCTCTTGATGCCAATAAAAGTTTTTAATATATTCAAAGAAACAATGATAGTGACGAAATGGTTTTTAAAAAAAACTGATGGGGAAAAGATAAAACTTCTCTTCCAAGTAGCTTTTAAAAGCAACAACAGCAGCAAAGTAAAGCGGTGTAATATTTGTTTTGTGAGAAGAGCATCTGCTAACTTCACTAAAGCGGTAGAATAAGAATCATATGTTTAACAATATCTCACTTTATACATCTAGAACAGGCCCAGTTTTTAAGGGCATTATTTTGTTACTTTGGAAAATTAACATTAATAAAGTAGATATTGGTATATACAACTGAATGAAAATACACATATTTTCTTCTCCCCAAAATATTTCTTATATATTTCTGTTTCTGTTTATTTTACTTTTCATCTGTAAAAATAAGAACTCCTGGAAAATATTTTTACATATTTTAAAGAATATTTAGAAAGATAAGTACTTTATCGTAGCACATGCTGTTTATATCATAAAACATCAAAATAAAACTACTCATTTTACTCTTTTTGATCTCAACACATTATGTGATGCAAAAGGCCCAATTCTGAAGAGGTTGAAAGCAGATTATACTTAGTTTTATCGATTTGTGAGCAATGTTCTCACCTCAAGAGCTTTATAATCTCAATTTTGTCCTGAAAAACACAAGATAAAGACGTCTATCATGTAAGTTAATATGTCCCTGCTTTATAAAATCTAGCAATATTATTTCCATGTTATTTCAAATCCCTGAAATTAATTACTTTTGTTGATCCCACATGATTTCTGATACTTTATTTTTTAAGGTATTATAAAATCTTCTAAAGAGAGAATATGTTGTTTATTTTTGAGTAATTATTCATAATGAAAAACTAAATCCATCAGTTCTTAAGTCTTACTTCCTTAAATTATGTCTCTATTTGAAAAAAAAAAGTATATACTCCTCTATCAACCAAAATGATTAAGTCTAATAAAGCTATTGATTTATCTACTTTGACCAAACTATTTGGCAAAAAAAAAAAAAGGTTTTATTGCAACTGATAAACCTAAAGCATTCCAAGTCATCCTCCTACAGGCATTTTGATCTCAGCATTCTAGGTTTGTGTTACCAGGTTATTATTTATTATTTATATCATAGCCTTTTAAATTATATTCTCTAAAAATATTCTTAGCCAGAAAAAAAGTTAATAGCTTATAATTTAAATATAAAATATATACCAGGGTATGTTCTTGACAGAAAAAGAATCTTTCAAGTAAAAATTTAGAAAGACAAAACTCAAAAGCAAGTTTCTTGGTGAAAATCTATCCACTGAGAGAAGACAGAATATTGTTCTTTTTCCACATTTCTATCAAACACACTCTTTTCTCATTTGGTTTGGACAGCTGAAGCTTTGGAGTACGTTCTTCTAATGAGTGTGACAGTTCCTTTTCCAGCATCTCTTCCTATTTTGGTGTGCATTCCTATACCACAGAGGCTGGAAAGCTAACACTTTATTTTCACAAATGTGGTGCACTTGTTCAAAACTTGTATTAAGGGTGATTTAGATAGGAAAAGAGGACATTGCATACAGGCCATTCATTTTGCTGATATAGAACAGGGATAAATATTCATAGCAGACTTCTGATCCTAGGATCAAGACTAAAGTGGTGCAATGTGGTAAGCAGCAGTTGGACAGCAGCTGTCTGATTCCCCAGCTTCCTAAATGTGCTGGCAGTAGCAGTTCTGTGGTGTTTCCTGTGAATCAGTGCTGGAGATTCAGAGAAGAGCCCCTTCTCCAACCCTTCAAAAAAGTTCGTAAGAGCAATCATTGTATTAAATATTGTTGCACTTAAAATATAATGAATATTTTCTGATGCAAGAACTAAAGTTTGAGTTGAAATAGAGCTAAAATGGATGAGAATGGGCAAGGAACTGGAGTACATACAATTTGCTGCCTGTAGCAGAATGGTATTTTACAGTCTATCTTGGAGAATAATTTGACAGTATCCTAAGCCTAGAACTTATTATTCCTTATAGTAGTAAGTTTTATATAACAAATTAAATATATATATATATGTGTGTGTGTATGTGTGTGTGTATTTATATTATTAGAACAAAGGAGAAAAAATCCATAATCATTTGTAAAAAAAAAAAAAAAGAAAGAAAAACTTGAAAAAACTCAACACCCAATCATGATGCAAACCAACAGCTAACAAAAAATAAGAGCTGACATTCTGATAGGAGTCCCTCAGAAAAATCTAAAAATCTTTATGTAAGTGCTCATGATACTAAATGATAAAAGATTAGATGTTTTCCAAATAAATTGAGCAAGAAGGCAAGAATGTCCCATTTCATCATGCCCTGTCAAGACTGTACAGAAGATCTGAAGTGTAATAAGGCAATTAAAATAAATAAACCTCATAAAAATAAAAAAGGAAGAAGTAAAACTTCTTTTATTTGCAAATGACAAAATCTGAATAGAAAACTGTAGGTAATACACAACCAAAAGACTAAGACTAAAAATGAATTTATCAAAGACATAGTGCAAAAGATCAATATACAAAGTCATGTATGGCTCTATTTTCTATCACCAAACACTTGAATAATGATTTTGAAAAAATAATGTAATAGAATAATAAAAATATTAATATGTAAGTTTAACAAAAAATATAGAACTCTAAACTTAAAACTATAAAACGATGAGAGAAGTTAAACCCTAAATATATAGAGAGATATATAATGATAATAGATTGAAAGACAATGTTATTAAGATATAAATTCTCTCCAAACTGATCTACATGTTTAATGCAATCTCATTCAAAATTTCAACTTTTTAAAACTGATGTATCTATTCCAGAAGTTATATAAAAATGCTAAAACAAACAAACAAAAAAACACCCTAGTGTCATTGAAACAATCTTTACTAAAGAAGAAAGCAGTGGAAGTTGACTTGCCATAAAGCTACACTATCAAAACAAAGTAGAATGAATATATGATGAGACAAATAGTTCAGTGGAGCAGAAGAGAGTTCATTAATAGATTCATGCATAAAAAGTCAATTGATTTTCAACAAAGTCCTATGACAATTTAATTTTAAAAAGAATGCCATTTCAACAAATGGTGCCACAACGTGAACGAGAAACAACGTACCTCAAACCTTAATGCTCAACACACAAAAACTATATATTTTTTATGAAAAAATGTTAAGATAAAATCTTCATCACCTTGGATTAGGCAAAGATTTTTTAGAGAGAACAGACACACATACAAAGTAACCATAAAATAAAAACTGATAAACATTAAAACTTAAAACATCTGCTCACTGTTAAGAAATTATTCACAACGCATATAGACATAATAGAGAAATTACTTCCAGAATATCTTTTTAAAACTGCAATGAAACAGTACTAAAAAGAGAAACAAGACAATTTTTTAAAAGAAGACAAGATTTTGATGACACTATAATAAGCACATGAAAAGGTGTTCAACACCATTAGACATCTGATGTTGTAGGTCATTTCCCCCGAGAATTAAACTTTGAGATGGAAGTTAAAATGTCGCATGTTTAAAGGAGGGCTCTTTGGCTAAACATCTGTGGAAAAAGGAAAATAAGATTAGTCAGAGGAGGTATTAGGCAGCTATGCCTAGACAGCAAAAATCCCATCTGAATCCCCTATGAGTATCTCTGAAGCTGGAATGTTCCATTAGAGTTGTCCCAAGTTGGAGCAAGAGGCTAGACCTTTATACTCCTCCAATGAACAGTCAGCTTCTTTGAGATGCAGGATGTAATTAGACCAGTAAACCTCAGGATCATGTGCCCATTTCTGCATATCCTTAGCTATTCATTGGATTTCTTGTCCTTATCAATGTAATTCAATGTGAAACTCCTAAGTGAGTGGAAGAATCACACTGAGCACTTGCATAGAAGATGGTAACTGGAAACCTATGGGTAGAAAAGGCAAGCCCATATTCAGAATTGTTCCAGTTCCAATCAAAATAAATTGCTGCACTTTTCGTGGCAAAAAGGGCTCCAGGGAGGAAACTTGTCAGTAAAAGGCTGGTAAATCTCTTCCAGTGAGATCCTGAATCAGTGATTATGTGTTGGGCTTATTTGCTGGCAGGTAAGTATTTAACCATGTCAGTATCTAAATCAGCTATGGTGGATGGGAGCCTGGCCTGTTGGGTCCATGCGTAGGCACCATCTCTTCCACCATACCTACCATATTCAGACACCCATTATGTCAGCAGAGGGGTGGCTGATGCTGAAGCTATGTTAGGGCAACTAGCAGAATCATTCTGTCTACTGTATTATTTAATGCCTCTTCTGAGATGAATACTACCTGGCAGACAATGAGATGTTGTACACTCCATGCCTTGCCAGCAGATCAGTCCATATGCCTCTACTCCTTACCTCCTTGCCTCTGATTTTCCATTCTTTCCATGCCCCTAGACCAAACAAAAAAAGCAATTGCTTTTACCCATGAGTGTGCCCTCAGTTGTCTACTCTTCTGCCCAAAATTGACAATCAAATTCACCATTGAATAGGATTTCCTTTTACTGCTGTCTTTCAATACTATCCCTGAGAGGAAGGAAAGTGCAACTTCAGTTTTTAGCTTGCACACACATAATGAACTGAACCATCTGTGAATCAAACTCTTTTTAAAATTTCCTTCTGTAGTAGTCAGGGTTCCCTAGAGGGACAGGACAAATAGGATAGCTATACATAAAAGGGAGTTTATTAGGGAGTATTGACTCACGCAATCACAAGGTGAAGTCCTACAGTAGGCCATCTGCAAGCTGAGGAGGAAGGAAGCCAATCTAAGCCCCAAAACCTCAAAAGTAGGGAAGCTGACAGTGCAGCTTTCAGTCTGTGGCGAAGGCCCAAGAGCCCCTGGCAAACTACTGGTATAGGTCTAAGAATCCAAAAGCTGAAGAACTTGGAGTCTGATGTTAGAGGGCAGGAAGCATGCAGCACGGGAGAAAGATGAAAGCCAGAAGACTCAGCCAATCTAGTCCTTCCCATGTTCCTCTGCCTGCTTATATCCTAGCCACATTGGCAGCTAAGTAGATGGTGCCCACCCAGATTGAGGGTGGGGCTGTCTCTCCTAGTCTATTAGCTCAAATGTTAATCTCCTTTGGCAACACCTTCACAGACAGACCCAGGAACAATACCTTGCATCCTTCAATCCAATAAAGTTGACACTCAATATTAACCACCACACCTTCCCTATCAACTTGTCATAAGGGATCTGCATCCCACGTGATCATAGACATAAACTGAAGGGTGGATGCCTGGGTCACATGGCAATGCAACTTGTTTATTTCTTCCAGCCACAGTTGTGTCTGAACCAAGATTAACAACTTTCATGTTACGATGGTTTGCTGCTGGGCCTCTCAATTTTGTGACTTGTTGAAGTTGACTGAATCCAGATAAGAATGGGCAATCATGGCCTCATGGTCATATCATGAGCCATGGTCAGGCATTCCAATTCTCCACTGAGGCTCAGTAGCATATCAGCTGCTCTTTTACAAAAAGTATATAAATTTCCACTAAAACTTACACAGCCTTGCTTCAGAATCTGAGTAGCCCACATAGGGTTTGCTATGAAACTACTCCTGCATGTTTCCTCAGATACTGCTAATATTTTAGGGTATTTTTAATGCATTATTTATATGAATCAAGTGGTACTGTTACATAAGCCACAGCCTGAGCCTGATGCAAAGCCTTTCTTGCTCTGGGAACAACTGAAAGCTGGTGTATTAAAAGGCATTTCATTTCACTTACTGTGTGAGCTGGAACTGTATTTCTGGGCATGGATTAAGTTGTCTTCAGGACCTAGCAGCATGTCAAGCATTGCATTTTCTTTACCATGTGGTAGAGCAAGAGGCAAAAATCTGTCCTGTACCCTAGAAGAGACATCATGGTATACCAGGACTACTAGATCCTTAAATACTTAACCAAGTCTTCACAGGGTTCATCTCTCATTCTATTAAGCATATATTTTTTTACCAAGGCCTTCAATCAACTTGACAGTTTCTGTTCATCTATTTTCTTGAGATCATCAATATATTGGACTGGTAACGATGATACCACTGACGTCCACCACGATTTTTCTAGTCTTTGTAGAGACAAGATTGGTGAACTAAATGGGGATATAATTGGGACCACACTCCTGCATTTTTAGGTGTGGAAGGGGGGCACTAAACTCTGTCATTCCTCACAAAGATTGAATATGCTTGTTTGCTATCTTAGTCAGAGGGGTAACTATTGAGTAAATGAGTTATTCTACTGATATCATTACAATTCTTATGCCAATCAAGCTCAAAATTTGATACTACTTTGCCCCACATCTAGTGAGTCACGAGATCTTCTAAACTAACCCTGAAAAATTCCAAACCTCTCCCCTTTTCTCAATCATTATTATTATTGTACCAGTTCAGGTCTTTATGTCTTTTTTCTCAGTTATTATGTAAAGCTTTTGTTTATATTCAAGCTCTTTCCAATCCAATTTATCTTACTGTAATATTCTTTTTCCAAAACCTTACCCATTCTCAAAATATATTGGTTATTTGCAGTCTATAAAAGCCTAGAGACTATAAATCCCTCCATAGTTCCTATCTGTCATTAAGCCTAGATCTGTTCACTGAAATGCTTCAATACTGGGATTATGGCTGGAGATGTCAGTTGTGGCATGTATCTGAGTTACCAGTTGCAAATCCTTACAAGCTTATGGCAACCTCAATTCTTGCCTCCTCTGAAGAAAGAATTTGACTGAGGAGCATAAGACTGAAAAAGAGCAAGGCAAGTTTTAGAGCAGGAGTGAAAGTTTATTAAAATGCTTTAGAGCAACAATGAAAAGAAAGTAAAGTAACTTGGAAGAGGGCCAGTGGGCATTTTGGAGGACAAGGGTGGGGTCTGACTTTTTGACTTGGGGTTTATACGTCAGCGCACTTACAGGATCTTCTTCTTTGATTCTTCCCTTGGGGTGGGTTGTCCACATGTACAATGGCCTGCTAGCACTTGAAAGGGGAGCATGCACGGTGTGTTTAGTGGAGCTGTATGCATGCTCACTTGAGGCATTCTTCCCTTACCAGTGGAATGCCCATGCAAGGTCATGTACCTGTTAAACTCCTCCATTTTTCCTTTTAATGCACATGCGTGAGCTCACCTGCTGAACTCCTGAGATCTTACCCAGAAGCTGCTGATCACTAGTTTCAGGTATTTTCTTTCTTTCTTTTTCTTTTCTTTTTTCTGGAGTGCAGTAGTGAGATCTCGGCTCACTGCAACCACTGTCTCCCTGGTTCAAGGGATTCTCCTGTCTCAGCCAACCGAGTAGTTGGGATTACAGGCACCTGCCACCATGTCCAGCTAATTTTTGTATTTTAGTAGAGATCGGGGGTTTCACCATGTTGGCCAGGCTGGTCTTGAACTCCTGACCTCAAGTGATCTGCCCCCCTTAGCCTCCCAAAGTGCTAGAATTACAGTTGTGAGCAACCGCACCCAGCCTGTTTCAGGTATTTTCTACCTATGGGGAAACTGCCTTTCCCTGGTGCTGGCTGCAACCAGTTATTATTTTAGAGAGACAGTTAACAGCCACCTGAGTATCAGCTGATGGTCACCTGACATTCCTAATTGGGGGTAGAGGGCATCTTTGCCTGACTATCTACTGTAACAGAGATTGTGTGTTGTTCTATGGTGAAGAATGACAGCTAAAGGTAAAATTTATCTTTAGACCAATTTCAGCTCAATTCTAAAAAGATATTTTAGGGAAGTAGAACTACTTTATTCCAGAAGATATTGCTTAATTACATAGACGAACTTAGGAACACAGAGTGATACTGTGTATGGAATAATGGGAAGGGTTTTTTCTGCTTTCTGACAGAAGTTGAATTAGATTAACTGGAATATCTTTTTGAATTAAGTATCTGTGAAACTTTTGATAAAATCTTTAAAATTCATATTTTCTATTTTAGAGTTTAAGAAAATAATTAGCCATGCTCTTCATAATGCTTCAGTATGAAGTGTTTTCATTCTCAACACCCTATGCTGGAGTTATTTAATTCAAACAGAAAGAAAAGAAAAGAAAGCCTCAGGATTCATAAGAATGCTTTGATGAGTGTGATAACATATTATCTACAGCCTTTGAGCCCTTTGAAGATAAGCTGTTGAATAATGTCACTACATTATTATTATAGTTAGAATATAAATACAGGTTTAGCATCTTGTCAAGATAATACAACTTTCAAAAGAGTACAAAATGAGAAATTTACATGTGCAATTTTAAAGAATGAAGCAAGATTCAAAAGATAAAATCAAACAAAAGATAATGTATTTTATTATCCTTACATAGCCTTTTCATAGAAGTTATAAAAATATACATAAATAGATATATTAATTTTAAATTAAAGCTTGGTTTCCCATTAATTTATGTGGGAGAGTACTTTCAGCATTCCAAATCACCTTCATTGAAATAAAATTGTTCAACTGAACAATATACATTTAGATCAATATCAGTATTTAAACTGAACATTTCCTTAACATTTGTGTTAAAAGAAAAAATCTGTCATAATTATTATGTCTGAAGTTTTTAATTAAATATTGCGATTAATATAAAAAAGAAATGATTTTAGCATTTTAGCATTATTGCCTTTAAAGCAATTTTTTCAAAGTGTATGTTCTTTGATGTAAGTCATTTGGTTTATTCCTCAAAACTAAACAACTGCTTAATTACCCCAAGGAACACAATCTATACTACAATTTTAAAACACCAAAATGGGAAAAGTAATTAGTCTCTTGAGTATAATTAATCCATCTACTAAGAATTGAGCCAAATTGCAGTTTAGTGTTCTCTGGAATTCAGAAGCCAATTTTAATTACACTGAAACATTGTGCTTGAAGCTTGTGGACTTGAGCTCTAAAAGTAAGTTAAATCTTTATATTTACTGTGGACTTGAAAAAGCACAGGACATATGGAAAGGAAGCCTTTACTTCCAAAATTAGAAATCTACAGCAAAATTTCAGGATTGTTTATTCTTCCTTTATAAGCTAGATATGGTTTAGGGACCATAGAGTGCTTGATAGGCATTTCATAAAGCAGATGTAGCTTATTTCTACTGCACTTTCATTGATAAATATCAAACATAGTTACTGGATATTAACATAGAGAAAAAGACATAAAAATAAATAATTTTTACAATAAACTTTAGAGAAAGGAGAACATTGTTAGCAGCAGAAATGGAGCACTTCATAAAATACTCATCAAACGACCACTTCAACAAATGATCAATTCAACAACAAAATATGTGTTCGCTGTATTTATTTAATTTAGTAAAGCAATGTTTTTAAGAATGCATAAATTTCTCATTAATTCACACTCTTTTAATATCTTTTAAAGGTTTCTACAGAGTTTTTAATTTGTATTTATAGTAGCAGTTTAAGAAATGTATCTGTCAAAAGCTAAAGGCTATAGGAAAGTTTAAATTTCCTTTTGATATATTTGGTATTCATAAAAGCCTATTTTTTTTCACCTTGGCCTAAATTTAAGCATCACTTTACAGTGTTGAGTCTGTGCTAATATATTTTGAATCGTTTGTAATATAATACTTATGTTATAAGCCATGTATCATTACCAAGATGCCTTCTCCAATTTTTCAAATAAGAAATCATTCTTTGTTTTCTTATATCTATATCATTCAGCAGTGAAAATATACCGAGTGAACTTCATTCATTTCTTAGATATTACCTATATTTCAAATTTTTAAAGAATTTCTAAACAAAGCCTTCTTTGGCTCTTTTGCATACATGGCTAATGTATATAAAATTAGAGATACAAATAATGGTGTAAATTTAATTAATCTAATAATCTTTTCTAGGAAAATTTCTAGGAATAAACATAATAAAGATGGCAGGAGACATATCAAAAACAAACAAACATTTGCTGAGGCATGTAGAGAAAATACAAACAAATGCAAGCCATATTCCTTTCCTGACTGGAAAGATGAAATGCAAACTTTACTTCTCTGTTTGATAATTGGAACATTTTATGTGAAAAATAACATAAAACCAAGTCAAACTGGCTTGTGGATGAGAGTTTTTATAAACTCATGTGTATAGAGGTTCAGAAGAAAAGTGAAATTCAAGGTTGGCTTAATTTATTGACTTAATTATGCCTAAAATCTGTTTGTTTTTTATTTTTTTATTTTTACAATTTATTTATTTATTTATTTATTTTTCTCCCCTATAATATCTTTGTACAGGGTGTGATGAGCATCTTTTCCTGTTCTTTCAGCAGGATGTTCTATGTATGGGCAGTTGTGGGTCAGAGTAGCTTTCTTTTTTTTTTTATTGCATTTTAGGTTTTGGGATACCTGTGAAGAACATGCAAGATTGTTGCATAGGTACACACATGGCAGTGTGATTTGCTGCCTTCCTCCTCATCACCTATATCTGGCATTTCTCCCTGTGCTTTCTCTCCCCAACTCCCCACCCCCAGCTGTCCCTCCTCTATTTCCCTCTGACATACCCCGGTGTGTCATGCTACCTTCCCTGTGTCCATGTGTTTTCATTGTTCAACACCTACCTATGAGTGAGAACATGCATTGTTTGATTTTCTGTTCTTGTATCAATTTGCTGAGAATGATGGTTTCCAGGTTCATCCATGTCCCTAAAATTAACTCCAGATGGATTAAAGACTTAAACATAAGAAATAACACCATAAAAACCCTAGAAGAAAACCTAGGAAAAACCATTCAGGACATAGGCATAGGCAAGGACTTCATGACCAAAACACCAAAAGCATTGGCAACAAAAGCCAAAATAGACAAATGGGACCTAATCAAACTCCACAGCTTCTGCACAGCGAAAGAAACAGTCATTAGAGTGAATCGACAACCAACAGAATGGGAAAAAATTTTTGCAGTCTACCCATCTGACAAAGGGCTAATATCCAGAATCTACAAAGAACTAAAACAGATTTATTTTTATATCTTTTTGAGACAGGGTCTCGCTGTCACCCAGGCTGGAGTGCAGTGGTACAATAACAGCTAACTGCAGTGTTGACCTGGGCTCAAGCGATCCTCCCACCGTGATTCTTCAGGTAGCTAGGATTATAGTTGCCCATCACCACTCCCAGTGAATTTTTAAAAATTTTTTTAGAGATGGGGTCTTCCTGTTTTGTCTAGGCTGGTCTAGAACTCCTTGGCTCAAGCAGTCCTCCTCTCTGGGCCTTCCAAAGTGTTGGGATTACCGGTATAAGCCACTGCACCCAGCCCTGTTTCATTCTTCATCTCAGTTAAATTCTGCATAAGCTTCAGCTCTAATGTCAGATTCCAGTACTTTAAGGAAAGCTTCAGGTTTCCTCATATGCTCTCCCTTGTACCCTCCATGTTGTACACAATATCTGAAATATAGTAAGTCTTAGTTAATATCTGTTGAATGAATAAACTGTGGTTTACTACCGACCTAAAAGAAAATATTAGCTTACACATTTACTCACTTTCAGAGTCTTTGTATAATACAGGTATAAAGAATACTGAACTAGGAAAAAATACAAAGGAAATTACACATTATTATTTATAACAGCAATTACTAATATCATTCAAAGTTCATTACGCTCATTAAGGACTCCAAGCCATGAATGATTCATTTCCTGTAGAATATAGCACTGCTCACCTGATACCTTGTTGTCTTCCGAAACCAGTGACAGACTTGCACCGTTTGTCCCCTTGAAGAAGGACTGTCATGTGGCTTGTTTTGGTCACTAAAAAGTGAGCAAAAGTTATAGGCATCAATTCCAGGCAGAGAAAGCTGGTGTACAACCCTCTGGCTGCACCCAACTATGTTAGTTTCCCATGGGTGCCATAATAAATTACCATAACTGGGTGGCTTTAAACAATAGAAATTGATTCTCTCGTGGTTCTGGAGGCTAGAAGTCCAAAATCAAGGAGTTGACAAGGCCGTGCTCCCTGTGAAGAATCGGGAAGAATCCTTCCTTGCTCTTTCAGATCCTGATGTCTGCTGGCAATCCTTGGTGTTTCTTGTCTTGTAGAAGCATCATCCAATCTCTGCCCCTATCTTCACTTGGCATTCTCCTGTGTGTTGTGGGGTAGTCTCTTCTGCGTCTCTGTATCCAACTCTCCCTTTCTTTTCCCTTATGAAGACACCAGTCACTGAATTCAGAACCCACCCTAATAAAGCATGACCTTATCTTAAGTTGATTACATCTGCAAAGACCCTATTTTCATATAAGGTCACATTCACAGGTACCGGGATTTAGGCCTTGAAAACAGCTTTCTAGGGGACACACAATATAGGCCACTACACTGGCAATCATGAAGCACGTGTTGAAATGGAGCCTTATTAGTCAGCCCAAGTCCCAGACTGACTGGCAGGAGATAGATCTGTGTCTCCAAGCTCACCTCATTCCAGTCACGTGGCCCCGAAGCAGAGGGGTAGGCTGAATCACCTGCACCAGGTAAAGCTTCCATCTCTCTTGCTTTTTGGTGACTACCTTTAATGGATTCATATGAACGACATGAGTCTGTACTGTATATCATCTTCTTGTAACTATCTCTGGACTGTCCTTCCTGGGATATGTTCCTGTTGCTGGTCACTACTTACTGAATGCCTGCCATACGCCTAGTATCATGCTATGTGCCAAGAGGAATGCATACAAAATTAGACGCAAGGATCCTAATCACAAAAAGTATACAATCTAATATAGTGGGCAAGACAGAAAAGATCTATGTCAGCATTGGCTGAAATTATCAGGGGAGACCAAATAATAAGGCTTAATTAGAGGTAACCCTGATAGAGCTCCCAGTCTGTTCTAGACACCGTGATAAGCATTTTGCAGGTATTATTATTCCACAGGGGTTGTAGCCCATGAGGTTGGTATTTTATACCCATTTTGTAGGAGAGGAAACAGAGGCTTCAAAAGGTTATGTTACTTGCCCAGTGGTCACACAGGATTCCATTCCAGGACAGCCTGTCTCGCAAACATGGGGTCCTATAGACCCTCCTAGATTGCATTTTCATTTAAGCTGAGCCTTGATGGTCTGCTGGAATATGGTAGGCTACACTTTACACACACAGGCTCATTTCACCTGATACAGTTATGCCTGGGCGGAATTTATCATGTGACAACATCAACAGGTCACAGTAATAGAACAGAATCAGTAAACTACTCTTCCATTTCTATTCATCGTTGCTAAATTGCCCCTCCTACTTTTTTTAATGGACTAATCCAAACTCATTTTTCCCTTTGTAACAACTGAAGCCAGACTTCAGTGTTCAAACTTGGCCTCAGATACAAAGATGACATATCAAGAGCCTTCATTTCTTCTCTAAAGCATTAAAACAATTAAAATTTCCAAAAGAAACAACATGAAACTAAACTAACCCTATTTTTAAGTGTTTCCAAACTTGGTTCTTTTTTTTTTCAGCCTTGTTTCAAAACAGCTTTATGAGGACTGTTTCTCAAACAGCTGTGTAAGAAGCCAGCCACTTGAAATCTGATTTTTCCTATGTAGACATATCATATTTTCTATGCTTGAAGAAGCAGGGAATACCCAAGCTGGCATTCAATAGTAGCAAATATGAAATAGACCATTAAAAAAAAAAGTCATAGGAATGTTAAAATCCATGTTGACTGGTTTTTACATTTAGCCGGCAGCATTCCCAAGCTAGCGTTGGCATGGATACTGGAAAAGGAAACTTTCCACAAGTCTGTCACTTGCTACTGTTTCTACTTATTCCACTGTGAGTCCAATTTTAACTTTTTTTTTTAAGTTGAAAAAAGGGTTTGTCTCCTTTTGTGTTTTCTGTTTCAGGGTGTTTCTTAAACATGGGAACATGTGTGAAAAAGGTTTTCAAAAATCAGCGAAAGATTGGGGTTTCCACATACTCAGATGTTTAACATTCAGATAATTGCTTGCCTTCGCCCCACCCCTCAACCCCCACATTTCGTCTGAATGCTTTGGCATGGGGGAGCCCCACAGTCTGAAAGTAACTCTGTCTCAACTCTCCTTACTGCATTTAATAAAGAGGCTGAAAGATGCATCTGCTTTTCGACAGTTTGTGGTTCTTACGAGTCCAGGAAAGCCAGAGGTTCTGATTATTCAGGAAGAAAGTTGGATTTCCCAAAACAGGCAAGCAAGTTTGGTGTAGTCACATCTAGGTATTCTTGATATCATTTTTGTTGAGGGAAACAGGCTAGAATTCTTGGAGCCAGCCCAGGGTCAGAGATAGAGGGCAAATCTGTCACTTGTCCTTTCCTGGTGTGCCTGGAACCCACTAAAAACTCATTTCATGTTTACATGAATGAATGAATCACAGTAACGCCCTATTGCATGTGTAAGACCAAAAAGGGTGATCTTCCTGGGCTGGAAAGTTAAAGTAAGAAGAGAGAGCTGCGTACCTAGGGCTTAAGGGGCCTCAGGCTGGCACTCGAAAGCAGGCGTTCTCATTTCCCTTTGGCATCACCCTGAACGACTGGGCCTGGAGCTGGCACGGGGCTGAAGAGGGGAGGAAATACATGTGAGGAAAGTCAGAGGAGAGGGTCGGGAACAGATGTGGGCATAAAGGGAAGGCATCTGACACGAAAGAAACAAATAGGACTCCCGCAGCTGGAAGGACAAATCCTTCTACGTTGTCGGGGCTGTGGGATTGGGGCGATTTTGCTCTCCCTTTGTTCTTTCCCGCTGCCTTCCACGTTTCCAGGGCATTTGATTGATGTCTGTCTTCTCTGTTAAGTTATTCCACCATGAGGACACAGCCGGTGGCAGTACCTGGCACACAGCGGGCGCCGGGTATAGACCTGCTGAGCAAACGAACGGATTCAGGGGCTGCTGCCACCCCCTCACTCACCCCCCTGCCTGCTATGTGTCCACAGCGCCCGGCACGTAGTAGGCGCCCCGTAAACATCTGTAGAGCAAATGATGTGCAAGTTTTCGGTGCTGAGCACGTGGAGCTTTGGAAACCAGGACAGCAAATGAGTGTCTCTCGGAGACCACAAAAGCGATTCCGGCGCGTGCGAAAGGCGGCGGCGAGGCGACGGCGAAGGGAACCGCGCGGAGCGGGGCGCCCCGCGGGGAGCGCTGCCTGCGTGGCGCCCGGGGCGGGGGCGCGGGGGGGCCGCGCACAGCACGTGCTCGTCTGGGAGCCGGCTGGGCCAGGGCGGGCGCGCGTGTGCGCGTGGGGTGTGGGGTGTGTGCCGCGCCGTGTCCCCCGCGTGTGCTGCCGGGCGGGCGCCGGCGTGAGTCACGGCGGCGCTCGCCTTTATAACGGCCTGGAGGCTCGCGGGAGCCGCCGCGCCTGCCCATCCGCCGCTCCGCGCTCCACCCAGCGCGCCCCGGCCCCCGCGCCCCTAACCGCCTCCGGCGGCCGTCCAGTCCCGAGGGCACCATGAGGAGCCCACGCTGCGCCCCACTCCTGCTCCTGCTGCTGCTGCCACCGCTGCTGCTCACCCCCCGCGCCGGGGACGCCGCCGTGATCACCGGGGTAAGCGGCGCGGGCGCACCTGTCCGCCCCTGATGCGTGCCTGGGAGTTTGGGACAGGGCCCTGAAGGGCAGGCTAGAGGTAAAGGGAGGGTCGCCCTGGGCGGGGACACCTGCCCTAGTTGACCTTTGGCACACTTGAGACAATGCCCATATCCAAAAGCAGCAGACGGCTGGGGACACTGGGCGCGTCCTGGAAGAAAAGTGACAAGGGTCTCGCCCACCACCTTTAACCATCATTTTCTGCCCCTTCTTCCTTATCACCCACAGCCTCACTCCTCGTGTTTTTCTTCTGTTAAACTGAAAGAAGTTTCTCTCCGAGTCTTCTCAAGTACTTTTGGAGGCGCTCCAGCCTCGAACCTTAAAATTTGACGGCCCATTCCTTAAATGCAAAGGAGCAAGACGAATCCCCAAGTGCTCGGCGTCTTAATCCTACATTCAAAGTTTGCTCCCCTTTGCGTCCTCCGCAGAAACCCTTTGAAATCGTTTGGTCTAGGGCCATGTGAGCACTTTGAAAAGCAATTGTGAGCGCTTCCTTCTGGGTTCCGGGGCTTTTTCACCCCAGTGTCTTGAGGTCTCCTCATAAGAGTTTTAAATTTCTAATTCCTGGCAAAGCACCTCCAGTGCCCTGGTATAATGGTGAAGTAGGTTGCTGTGTAGATGTTTAAACTTAGAGAAGACGTCTTCATCTTTTTTGTAAGTAGGAACTAGTTCAGTTCTCTCCCACTCCCAACAATTTTGTGTGTTTCTGAAGAATGGGTTTGCAGTACAATACTGAAATGTCTAGTTCACATTACCAAGACAAAACTGCTATCATGTCCTGCTTTACTGCTGCCTGCAGGCACGCAGGCAGCTTTACTGTTTTTTAAGTGAGGAATTATTTCACACCTTCATTACATTACTTCAGATATTTAAGTGCACATAATAGGATTTAAATAAAACGTCTGTGTTTGAAATCTTGATACATAGATAATAAAATAACATTTAACTTTAAAGGAAATGTCATTGTGGAGAAAATAAAGCTCTATTTTCTCTATATTAGTTATTAGATTTATAGCATTTTGCAAGTCCTTATGATATGACAGCATTTGTATATATCCAACAGATATTTAACTGTAAGCTCTGTGGTATTTATTAGAAAAGAGATTCTTTTAAAAAAAATTACTTGCATAGTTTTGCCAGTCCATGTAGTTGAAAAAAAGTTTTTACAAGTCTTTCTAATACATGAGAATGGAAACATGATTGGATTTTTTTCTCCCTCTTCCCCTGCTGGCTCATTTAAACTTTCCCCTAATCCTCTGAGCCCAAGATCCCCTTGCAATATAAGTATCTTTTTGTTCCATTCACAGGACAACAGTATCTGAATAGATTTGCAATGGGTTAAGGATGAAGGGCATTAGGAAACAGCTGTCTAATTAAAAATATATAAACCTATGCAACTCTTTGTAAATTTTCCAAGAACTGAAGCTTTTGTTACAGTATAAAATGTTATCACATTGGCTGTCTATCCCTTAGAGAGGCTTAGACTGGACTTATTATATAGTTTTGTGTGCTGTTTTTGTTGTTGTTATTTTAACTCAGTGTTACAAAAAGAGAATTTTTTAACTGCCTCTAAAGCAATAGGGCAATAAAATGTAGTTATGTCTTCATGACAGTAACCATCTTGATTCAAATGAAAAACTCAGTAACTTATCAAGATACATTGTGTATAGCATGTTAAACATCCAGGTGATTGAATTTTAAAAGTTTTTGATTGGATTTTTGATTGTCTCATAAAAAAAAGCTCATGGAGCCTCAAAATCTGGGGTATTGAGCATCTGTTGAAATAAAATACTGGCTAAAACTTCTGCCTTACATCTACAGTTTTTTGGGTAATATATGTAGGTAATTTGAAATTGATTTATATGGCCATATAGATTTGTTAAAACTATATTGTAAAAGATCATTGACTAGACGTCTTATTTATGGAATGTAATGGCTACATATACATGTTTTCTGGCATGCAGATAAAAATTGGAAAATGGAAACATTTATATATTGTCTTATAAAATCCAAATACCTCAAGGTGAAATTTTTAGCTTTTATCCAGATACTTGTTTTAAATGGACTGAGAAATTCTAATGAGGGAAGTAAATGAACTTTAAAGGAAAGTAGTGGGTTACTTTTAGTGAGAAATAATGTTAAGAATGTGCCCATATTTTTATGTCCTGAGAAGTTCTGACTGTCCTCAAAACTGAGAACTTTGAAAGAAAGTTTTAGTTGTTTCCACTAAGTTTACATTTAAATTTGTGCCTGAATTATAGAGGTTTTAGTTTCTTACGTATATAGTACAGGATGTTTTTATCTTATCACTAGCAAAACAGATTACTGCCCATGGTTGAAACAAAAGCATTCTATTTTTTGTTGGTTCTGGGAAATAGTAATAGTTCTTCAGATCCATTTTCATGCAAATAAATTTAGACTACATTATTTATTTCTATTTAGTAAGAGTATGGAAATTCCTGCATAGTTGATTCTTTGTATGTACAACTTTTTATATTGAAAGCAGGTGCCTTGGGTAATTACTGTTGACAATTGCACCTGTCGCTTGCATTTCTTAATCTGATGGATCTTTATAGGATCCTTCAGCTGATTTTGTAATGTATATATATGTTTATCCTAAGCCAGTAATTTGCTCTTTGCAGCTTATTCACCTGAAGGAAGAGTAATATAAGGCAAGCATCTTGGTCTGTCCATTCTCAACTTATGAGATTTCTTTAAAGAGAAAATGGTGAAAAAGCAAGTCAGTGGCGTGAGAAACATCAAGTCTCATGAACCAAAATGCAAATATTTGAAAGGGAAAATGAGCACTTCTAAAATTTACATCAGTGCCTTTATGGGTCTGGAGTGTTTCTTGCCAGATTTAGAGACTATTTAAATCTCTTTTTAAATTGGGCCCAATGTATTCTACAGTTAATAGTCATAAAATCTTGTGATTCGATTTATGTAGTTCCTAATGGCCATGTGTAGTGTAAGACTAATATAGTCTTGTTCTTCAAATCAAAGCCAATTCAGCCATAAAATGCTGGAAAAGGAGAGCTGATTTCATTTTTTTAATCTTGTTTATTTAAGATTTTCATAATCCAGAGGCTAGAATTTAATGTAATTTCAAACAATGAGAAATATCTATTCTGATCAGATTTTATCATAGATATACACAAGCAAATGAAGGTTATCATTTTTTTAAAAATATATCTGATTATTAAAGTTGAAGTGTTTGGATATTTAAAGCACATTTTCACTGCTAATTTTAGATTTCCTTAGCCTGAGTCTTTCCCATTATCTATATTTATCTGTTTGTTTATTACATTTCAGGCTTGCGAGAAGGACTCCCAGTGTGGTGGAGGCATGTGCTGTGCTGTCAGTATCTGGGTTAAGAGCATAAGGATTTGCACACCTATGGGCAAACTGGGAGACAGCTGCCATCCACTGACGCGTAAAGTTAGTACATATGTTTGTACTCATGGTGGTTCTGTTGTGATAACTCCAAGCAAGGTCTGTATGACATGAAGGACCAAGTAATGTACTTGACAAACAAAATGAATATTGGACATTAGCGAGGATAACAGTGGAAAATATTTCATCTTGAAGAATTGTATCCTCTACCTTTCTTATTCTAGTGATATTTTTCATGTTCTTGCTCTCATGGTGTTAGAAGCATATTACCAATACATTTTCCAATACATGAATTTGCTTAAAAGTTATTTATAACAAAAACATGTATTATACCCTAGTATGCATCTTTGCAGAAATCAGAGTACAGAAGTTATTACAAAGATTGCTTTTAATATTAGATCTACTGATAAGGCAGAAGTAAATAAGCTCTGCGTTTTGGGTTTTTTAAGAAAATTGATTATACACTTACTCTTTTATGTTAGTTTAAACATTCTGTATTTTGACTCTACCTACAGGATACAGTGTTCACAGTTTTAGAGACTGATTGATATTCAGTTTTCCAATTTGCTGTGTTATCTGGTAGCTCAGTATCATAGTGACCTAAATAACACTTTTGAAAAGTTATTAACAGTAGTGGCATGATCACAGGATGGCAGGATTGGACAGGGCTTGAGAGGTTGTATCCCCAAGGGTTGCAGACCCACCTGTGTACAGGGGTCAGGAAGGTTTACATTACATGAGGAAGCGGGTGGGTGGGAGGCAGAAGGTGTGTGGAGCTGGAGAGTTCTTGGCCTTCTGATTGAAGACTTTTGAAACACAGTGTGGTCTCAACAGAACCCCCAGGAATGCCAGCTTGCATTGCCTTCCTCTGGTCCCACCTCCGCATTTTCCCATCAGTAAAGTGCCCCTAGAGGCACTGCAACAAGTCCTAGGCCAGGTGGCCTGTGGGAGGCAGAGCTCAGTCTCTCTAGAGTGTTCGTTCTTTCTACACATTGTATACTTTCTTTTGAAAACAAGTAGAATGTTTTCAAAGCAAAGCAAATTTCATTTTTTGTCTTATTTTTTCACATGTGATTTAGGGTTTAAAACTGTAATAGAGCCAAACATCTTTCCTATACTCCACAGTCCCAGAGAACAGTTAATGTTTTCACCTCCTCAGAGTGCACAGAGTGAAATAAATAGTGGCCCCTTGGCCCAGGTTTAGCTGTGCAAGCTGTAACGTGGATTCCAGTTGTTTGGGCCTGTCTAAAGACTGAATTTGCTTTTGCCTTTCCTGTGGTTGCCTTGTGAAATGCTTCCTGTTACATTTAAACCATCCCTCCCGTGGTTTTACCATGCAAGACTGCACTGTCATTTAAAAACATGACATACGTTGTTTATTCTTGGACAGAAGAGGTTTAAACTGTTAGTTGTGTGTCTCAGTGCCAAACGTCCCAAGGAGAGGGGCTACTGGCCCAGCTGCCTTTAGCATTGATCTCGTTATTTTCAATACCCTTATTGAATTATGAGCTGTCTTTGGTACACTTAAGTCATCATCTCTGAAACATTTACTCTTAACTTTCTCCTTTAAGAATTACGTTGTTTTTGGCTGAGCATAGTGGCTCACACTGTAATCCCAAAAATTTGGGAGTCTGAGGCAGGCTCTAATACAAATACAAAAATTAGCCAGACTTGGTGACAGGCACCTGTAATCCCAGCTATTCGGGAGGCTGAGGCAGGAGACTTGCTTGAACCCAGGAGGCAGAGGTTGCAGTGAGCCGAGATTGCACCACTGCACTACAGCCTGGGTGACAACAGTGAGACTTCATCTCAAAAAAATGGAAAGTTGACTAATATATTTTTCTTTTCTGAAGGAAAAAAAAATTCAAATAAAAACCTGGGAATTGTTTATTTTTTTAATTAATATTTTTAAAATTATTAGTGTTTTCTATTTTAGAACCAACCTATGATAAAACCATGTAAACATAATTATAATTTCAGAAGATGAAGTTATTAAAATTTTAATATAATCTTTTTAAAATAGAAATTTTTTTAAAATACTGACTAAAATAATATAGCTACAAATTTAGCAAAAGATGGGGAAGAAAGCATAATATGCTAATTTTCTCATCTTTCCAATCACAATGTTGAGAGCCACCGTCTATGTTTATTTCTTGGGATAGCATCATAGCTGTGGTTACAGGTTCAATTCAGCAAAAAGACTTATAAGACAGAAATGTGCTTTAGTGTAATACACGTTTTCTCAACCTTGGTATTACATATGCTTTGCCCAGTTTCTCCCAACGGTGACATCTTGCAGAACTATAGTACAATATTACAAGCAGGATACTGACACTGATAGAGTTAAGGCACAGAGGGTTTCCATTACTATAAGGGTCCTCGTGTTGCCCTTTTATAAGTGCTAATCTCTCTTTAAAAGGGCTGCAAAAGAGTAAGAATCATGCTTTCTCAAAGTGATAGACGTTCTGCCTCGGTAACTTCTAGAATTTGCTGTTTGGAATTCTAGGCTATTGGAAACTTAGGATTGAGTGTTGCTTGATTCTAAAGTAAACCATGGGCTTGGACTAAGTGGTTCCAGTGTGCATCTTCTGTAAGCACTTTCTCATGCATTTATGATTATGAGATGCCTATTAGCTTTGTCACATGGTGTGCATAGATATAGAAGTGAGTGGGCCAGTCAAGAAATTAATAAGCATCTACTAAGTGTATAATATCAGAAATTATGATTTTTGGCTAGGCACAGCAGCTCACACCTGTAATGCCAACACTGGGAGGCTGAGGTGGGCAGATCACCAGGAGTTCAAGACCAGCCTGGGCAACATATTAAAACCCTGTCTCAACTGAAAATACAAAAATTAGCCGGGCATCGTGGCATGTGCCTGTACTCCCAGCTACTAGGGAGGCTGAGGTGAAAGAATCACTTGAACCTGGGAGGCGGAGGCTGCAGTGAGCCAAGATCATGCCACTGAACTCCAGCATGGGTGGCATTGCGAGACTGTCTCAAAAAAAAAAAAAAAAAAAAAAGAGAAGAGAGAAAAGAAAAAAAGAAATCATGGTTTTTGTCATTAGGAGCTCACAGATCTGAGTGAACTGAGTTTGAATGAGAAAAAAAGCACCTAGGTATTAAGGGCCATGCAGTGCAGTGTAATCATGATGTTAGGGTCAGTCAAGGCAGATCCAGATTGATGTTCATACAGTCTTGATGTCCTTGATTTAAAGAAAGAGTATAAAGATATTTTTGAAAGTTCTACAGAAGCAGATGACCTTGTGAACACACTGCCAGGGTCCCTCCTAGGTCCTGGACTAGGAACCTATGCATGAGAGGGGCTTCAGCCTCTTGGACTTCGTGGTGAATCCATCTCTGAGTCTGGTGGTGTGAGTTATGATGGGCCTGCTCGGAGCAGAGCAGTGCAGAGTGAGGGGAGCCACGGGATTTGAGGTGGTCATCCCACTGCTGCCCTTTGAGGAATTCCTAGACTCTGTGGGGCATTTTAGCACATGTGATTGGCACACAGCAAATATTTCCTGAGTGTTTTCTGTGTACCAAGCTAAGAGCTGTATGCTCACAAGTAAAAATGGATATGGTCCCCTCTTTAGAGAGTCTAGAGTCTAGGCTTGGTGGTGTTTGAGAAAAGAGCAAAATCTGGAAGAAAGCAGGATCATGTTTGACTGTGAGCACTTTCCCCTTCTAGCTGAGTAACCTCAGTCCAGCACCTCTGCTCCACCTCAGAAGGAAGCCACTTACCTCCGTCTCAGACAGAGCAAAAATCTGGTGCTGAGGTTTGGGACGACATCCATACATGATGCCTTCTGAGAGCTGACTCGAGGCACACAATCCATGTGATTTTTCTTTTCTACTGGGTCCAAGGCACTGCCCACTCCATGTGACAGGCCAGGGAGTGATCATAATGTCATGTTGCGGAAAGCACAAGGCTGTGAGCAGCATGAGGGCACTGACCAGTAAGCAGCTGAAATAATTTTACTGGTGGTCTGTCTTGTATCATTAAGACGGAAGCTCCATGGTGATGCGCAGCCTCACCTGTCTTGTTCATTGCTATATGCTCAGCGCTTAAGATAGGGCCTGGTATGTAGGCACTCAGTATCTGTTGAATGACTGAATGAAAGAAACATACTTGGTGATCTCCGTTTATAGCAGTTTGACATGCTCATTATAGGTGTATTTCACTTATACACTTTGGGCTCCTTTTACTTCGATATTGCTATCTGTGTCTGTTTTTCTCAACCTCAGCACTATTGATGTCTTGGGCCAGATAATTCTTTGTCATAGGGATTGTCCTGTGCATTGTAAAATGTTTAGCAGTATCCCTGGCCTCAACTCACTAAATGCCTATAGCACCCTACTTCCTGCCCTTAGTTGTGACAAACAAAAAACATTTGCAGACATTGCTAAATGTCCCCTCAGAACACAATCATCCCTAGTTGAGAATCACTGGCCCATGTAGCAACTTCAGGTTTGGCAAAAAGAAAACGTAGGTCCCAGGGTCAGAATGGGCTATAAAGATAATTGATTATCACTTCTCATGGTATCCACTTATAAGTGTCTAAGTCAATCCAGCTGTACTCACCACCTCTGATGCGTTCATGGTGGCAGCAAAAGAGCTGGCCCTCAGTGTTCCTTTTGACTCACACAGTGACAGAACCATTCTGAGCACAAGTCTATATTAATCCAGTGGTCAACATGGCTGCACGTAGATGCTGTCATTAGAACCTGGGAAGTAACGACATGGCAAAACGACAGAGGAACTGGTATGGCTTGGCTAGATCTTGCTCTGCCAGTTCTCTACATACACACCCACCTCCCATTGCCTCTTTTTCTTCCCTTTGTATTTATTGATGTCAATCATCTCCCTGGCCCTTCCAGAACAATTTTGAAAATGGAAGGCAGGAAAGAAGAAAGAGGAAGAGAAGAAAAAGGAAAAAGGAGGTAAGAAGAATGTGAGTGTGGTACCACCGAAAGACATGCCCAGAAGAATTAGCCTCTACATTGTTGAACTACCATGGAGTTGGGTGTGTCCTTATCAGTTCAGCCCCAAAATAAGGTTAGAATGGTTCTGTTACTGTCTGTAGACAGCTTTGGTCATCTGTATCGATATCTACATGATACATACAAAGAAATGTATCTGGAAGGCATCTAAAAGATGCATTTCAGATTTTCTCATAAGGACAGATCATTGACGTGGGATGGCCTCGTTTGGTGGAACAGAATAAGAAATACACTAGAATGATGTTGAGTAAAGCATTTGAGTTTGGGAGCAAGAAGAACACATCCTCTGCCGTGTTTAAGCTATGGAAACATCTCTGAGGCATGAGTCTGTAGTCACTCATCTCTCTCACTTTAACCTGAATCAGAGCCACTTGCCATCCAGTTTCACAGATGCTCCAGGCCTAGTGTTAAACTTTCTCCATATTACCTGTAACACAGGCAGATTCTCAGGAATGTGCTATGCCTTAGAGGAGGGAAAATAACATTTGCTGTCTTTATTCTAGAAAGCATATGTATTTGGAGCGTACACCATTTGCCCCTTGCGCAGAGAACCACCACGCTCGCTGCTGGTTGACCCTCCTCAACCCAGCTTGGCTGGTGACATGAGTGACTCTCCAGTGAAGCAGACCTTTCACTGCTGCGTGGTTTGTTCCATTTAGGCAGATGGAGCTTGCCTCCTTCCTGATTTTCCTCTGTTCCTTTTAAAATCTTTTTCCGAGCATTTTGACTCCTGGCATCTGTGTGAAAATGTATGAATTTAAATATTGCTCAATGATGGTGAGTTTATATTTGTTCATTGCATAGACATGGTCATGCCCATGATTCCAGGTTTAAGCTTAAGGAGCTCCAATGATAGGATACCATAAAAAGAAATAAATGATAAAAAGTAAAAGGCAGTACAGCTTGAGGACTAAAAGCTTGGTCTCTCAGGTCCACTGCTAGCCAAGCTTCAAGTTTTAGATAAGTGACCTTGGGCAATATACCAGTCTCTGCCTCATCGTCTCATCTGTAAAATGGGCATAATCAAAGTGCTTGCCATCTTTACAAGGTGACTATCATTCATAGGAAAGGATAGCATATAAAAAGTACTGAGCAGGACGGGTGTGGTAACTGATGCCTGCAATCCCAGCAGTTTGAGAGGCTGAGGCAGGCAGATCACTTGAGGTTGGGAGTTTGAGACCCGTCTGGCCAACATGGTGAAACGCCATGTCTACTAAAACTACAAAAAATTAGCTGAGTGTGGTGGTACACACCTGTAATCCCAGCTACTCGGGAACCTGAGGCAGGAGAACCGCTTGAACATGGGAGGTGGAGGTTGCAGTGAGCCAAGATTGCACCACTGCACTCCAGCCTGGGTGACAGAGCAGGCATTTTTGAGACTCTGTCTCAAAAATAAATAATAAGTAATAAATAAGTAAAATGTACTGAATATATTGCCTAATGGGTAGCTAACACTCGGTAAACACTAGTTATTGTTATTTAAAGAGCTATCTCAAGAATGGTTGGGTTTGTTTGTTTTTGAAACATTTCCAGCTCTGACTCCATTTTCTTTTTTATTTAGGTTCCATTTTTGGGGAGGAGGATGCATCACACTTGCCCATGTCTGCCAGGCTTGGCCTGTTTACGGACTTCATTTAACCGATTTATTTGTTTAGCCCGAAAGTAATCAATCTAGAGTAGAAACCAAATGTGAATAGCCACATCTTATCTGTAAAGTCTTATTTGTGATTGTGCCAAACAAAGAATGTGCCAGGAAGAAATGTTCTTGCTTCCTCAACTTTCCAAGTAACATTTTTATCTTTGATTTTTAAATGAGTTCTTTTAATCCAAAGGGAATTTTAATTTTGGATAGAAATATAAAGTGTAAGGCATTATGGAACTGGTTCTCATTTCCCTGTTTGTGTTTTGGTTTGCTTTGACTTATTTTTTTTTAATGTCAAAAACGTACCTATTTTCACAAAAATGAGGAAAATAAGAATTTGATATTTTGTTAAAGAAACTTTGTTTTCTCACCACTCCAAGCCCCATTTGTGCCCCACCACACGTATACACATACAACCTTTGGTCTCTTGCCTCTTCCACCTCAAAGAATTTCAAGGTCCTTACTTTGATTTTCTCCATTTCTCTTCCCGCCTCTTGCATTTTAAAGTGGAAGGTTTATCTCCTTGAGTTTGATGGCAGAATCACTGATGGGAATCCAGCTTTTTGCCTGTTATTTAAATAGTGAAAAGAGTGTATATTTGAACTTGACACTCCAAACTCCTCTCATGCAGCAGACGCTGGGAGTGCTGCCGGAACCTTCCTAAATCTGTCACTCCAAGAGGACTTCACCTCGGCTGCTGGGCTAGTGTGTGGACGGAAGGAATGGAAAGCCAAATTAATTTAGTCCAGATTTCTAGATTTAGGTTTTTCTAAAAATAAAAGATTACATTTACTTCTTTTTCTTTTTATAAAGTTTTTTTTTTTTTTAGTCTCCTACTTAGAGATATTCTAGAAAATGTCACTTGAAGAGGAAGTATTTATTTTAATCTCTCATAACACTAATTACCATTTTTAAATTGGTATTAAGTTGTAATTTAAACCTTGTTTGTAACTGAAAGGTCGATTGTAATGGATTGCCGTTTGTACCTGTGTCAATATTGCTGCGTAAAAATTCTGTATCAGAATAATGACAGTACTGTATATCATTTGATTTATTTTAATATTATATCCTTATTTTTGTCACGGTTGTTGTCAGTTTTTATTATCAGCAGATTTCTAAATAGGCTACGTTTCAACATGGATAAAGACCCCAAATTTGGTAAAATAGCCCCAAAGATAATGTGCATTTTCATTTTACATACAGCAGAGTTCTGTATGTAATCTGTTAAATAATAAAATCTGTTGCATGGATTTAAAGGTGGTTCAAAAAATAAACAATGCGTAAATCAGCGAGATCTTGGAGCATGAAGGAAAATGATGCCATGCAAAACTGATTGTAATCAGGAATGGACTCATGGGACTGAAGTGTAATCAGGAATGGACTCATGGGACTGAAGTGTATTGACTTGACAAATAGTGATGGGAGTGTGTTTCGCGGGTGGTTAGGCAGGGTGCTAGGTGCTACCACACAGTGATGCCAACGTAGGCTGGCCTTGAAAACCCACCAAGTATTGTAAATGGTTTCAACTCGCAAATAAACAACTTAAGAAATGTGTTTAACTGACTAAACTGGCCCAGGCCAACACACCAACCATTTCCAAACACGGAAACTGTCCATTTTGTAGTTATTGACTCAGCTTGGGCTTAGGATAGCACATTGTAATTTTACCCCTTGGGCTAATGTGTCCCATAAGTGTATGGGAGTTTGCTGTGTTAATTACCAAGCTTGGTCAGAAAAATATTATTTTTGGTTGTTTAGTTCGTGTTCAAGAAACATTCCTCTGCCAGTTTGCTGAAGAAAATTCAACTTCAACAAGTGGAATTATGAGTAAAGAAACAGGCACTTTGGCAATTTTGTTGTTTTCATATAATGTCCATGACTTTAAAGGCTATGTTGATGAGGTGCAGTGGCTCACACCTGTAATCCCAGCACTTTGAGAGGCCAAGATGGGAAGATCATTTGAGCTCAGGAGTTTGAGACCAGCCTGGGCAACATGGAGAAACCTCATTTCTAAAAGAAAAGAAAAATTAGCTGGGCACAGTGGCATGCACAATTAGTCCCAGCTACCCAGGAGGCTGAGGTGGGAGGATCTCCTAAGCCTGGGAGGTCAAGGCTGCAGTGAGCCATGATACTGTATTACTGCACTCCAGCCTGGGTGACAGAGTAAGACCCTGTATAAAAAAAAAAAAAAAGAAAAAAGCTATGATATTTTTTCCAGTTCCTAGGATCGTCTCACACACATGCTGGGACTTCATAGACCAGAATTTCCACAAGGTAAGGCAAGATGAAAATTTAGGTGAAAAAAAAACCTAAGAATCTACTTTGAAAATATCATGAATGAATTCCCTTCATTCTAAGGTAGAAGGAAACCTTATGCTTGATGATGATGCCCAAACTCTACTGGACCTTCGGATTTCTTTGCAAACATTGACTTTCATGAAAACTATCATTTCTTTGTTTTGCCTTTTATCAAAAGCAACATTTTTTTTTTAACCATAAAAAAGTTTATGCCAAAACTATTTCCTATAAACCCTCCTAGCTCACTGAGGACCTTCATTCTTCTCAGTATTTCAATGTAGTTCTTTTGTTAGAGCCTTTTACAAAGTCCAGTGATAGATCAAAAACATAACCCAATTTTCCTCTTCATTGGTTTCAATATTAGCAATCTCATCCTAACCTTTTCTAGTTTTGTTTTTAGAAGGTTAAAGCTGGGGGCCATTTTAATTTTAAAAACTGGACATTTTTGGTATTCAGTAAGGGTCCCTGTGAAATTCACTGGCAACCTTTTATGGTGTTTCCATCTTCATGTTGCCATGTTGTTCTGATAACATCCTCAAAATTAATATTTCATCCTCTGATGTCTTCCCCAAAGTTGTTAATTCTTAGTACTCCCTTTTATGTTGAAGAGTTTCTTCCAGCATTTTCACAAATTTTAATTGACAAAAACTGTATTTATGGTATACAACGTGATGTTTTGAAATATGGATACATTGTAGAATGCTAAATTGAGCTAATTAATGTATTGACTACCTCACACATCATTTTTTTGTGATGAGAACAGTTAACATCTCTCTTAGTGATTTTCAAGTATACAGTATTAACTATAGTCACTGTATCGTATGATGGATCTTCATTCCAGGATTTTTAAATTTTTTATTTCAAAGATGATGGTCTTTAACAGCATGATGTTTAAATAAACTTTATTATCGCATATATATATATACACACACACACACACACACACACACACACACACACATATATATATATATATATATATATGCATGTATTTTTAGGGCGCTTTCAGAGTACACATTTCCCAAAATTAGAGGTGCAATTGTGATTCTGTTCTTCAAGCACAGTTCCCATTTTTTCCATCACCCACCACTCTCAAAAATTCTGATTTCATTTTTATACAATGAGGCCTAAGTGTTGGGATTTTTTTAAGCTCCCTGATTTAATTGTAAGGTGCATCCATAGTTGAGAGCCACTGAGAATCAATAGAGGACTGTACTCCTATAGAAAGGTTACTGGTACCCAGTGACACTATTTGATGAGACACCTTTCTAGGTGAATTAGAAATGAGAATAGTAGCTGAGAGTCTTTGATTTTCTTGCCACCCTCAAAAGTTCCTGTGGTCCTCAGCATTAGTTCCCTTTCATTCTAGAGGGAAACACACAAAAGGGTTCCACTGGAGAATTCCCAGCAGCAGTTACCTAGCCCATTTGAAGAATTCATGTGAAATTCCCTAGAATTAGATTAGGGAAGGAGACCCCAGTCCAACCTGGCTGACCTCACAGCTCCCTGAGTTTCATGAGCTCTCATATCCTCTAGTGCACCCTCCTGGGTGACCCAGCTTCTGAACTCCCCAACAGGCACTCCCCTCTCCCAGACCCTTCCCTGTACATCTCAGGATTTCATTCTATTTTACTGGGTCCATAAATCATCTAAGTGCTTTAGAAAGCCCAATATTGCACCGCACTGAATAAATCAGACTGGTAAGCATTTCGATAAAACACATATTTGTCACAAAAGATTAAAAGCAAATAAGTAGAAAACTGTGGTATAGGCAACGTGATTGCTGGCAACAAAATGCAAAGGCTAATGCATATTGCGTGCATACTGAGTATGCATTCTTATGCCCTTGTAGGGATTCCCTCATCATAAAGCCTGGAACATCGACTCATGCAGTTGTGCCAGCTGGGCAAAACGATGGCCTTCTCCATGGATTGACAACCATGGTGGATAGTTTCAGGCACTCTCACGTTACTCCAGACCAGAGTTTCTCAATCTCAACACTAGTGCACTAGTGACTTTCTGGGCCACAATTTTTTTTTTTTTGAGACAGAGTCTTGCTCTCTCACCTAGGCTGGAGGGAAGTGGCGTGATCTCTGCTCACTGCAACCTCTGCTTCCCAAGTTCAAGCAGTTCTCCTGCCCCAGCCTCCTGAGTAGCTGGGATTACAAAAGTGCACCATCATACCTGGCTAATTTTTGTGTTTTTAGTAGAGATAGTGTTTCACCATATTGGCCATGGCTGGTCTTGAACTCCTGGCCTCAAGGGACCTGTCCACCTCAGCCTCCCAAAGTGCTGGAATTACAGGTGTCGGCCGCTGCTCCTGGTCCTGTGCCACATAACTTATTGTTGTGGAGGACTCTCCTGTGCATTGCATGATGTTTAGCCGCATCCCTGGCTACTAGTTCCCAGTAACATCCCCCAGGTTTTGACAACTGAAAATGTCTCCAGACATTTCCAAGTGTCCTCTACAGGTTGCAGGTGGGGATAAATTATGCCCCTTTGAAAACTGCTGCTTTAGTGTAAAGCTTTGTGTCTTCTTGGCTTCATTTAATAATAATATGTTTTTATTTCAGTATAAAAAGTTGAAAAGATAGTATTTAAAAAGTTAAACCTCCAAATGTGACATTGCAAAACCAGTATCCTAAAAAACAAACAAAATATTTTTGTTTTCAAAATACTGAAATGGGGCTGGGGATGCTGGTGGCTCACACCTGTTATCTCAGCAATTTGGGAGGCTGATCACTTGAGGCCAGGAGTTCAAGAACAGCTTGGCCAACATGGCAAAACAGGTAGCTGGTGCATGCCTGTAATCCCAGCTACTCAGAAGGCTGAGGCACAAGAATTGCTTGAACTCAAGAGGTGGAGGTTGCCTTGAGCCAAGATCAAGCCACTGCACTCCAGCTTGGGTGACAGAGCAAGACTCTGTCTCAAAAAAAAAAAAAAAAGTAGTGGAATGGCAGACATTGGATATAGTTTACATATTTGATTAAAAAAAGTTATCTGTCAGCTCTATAGTTTATTGTGTTTCAAGGAAGAAATTTTTATAGTCACTCTTAAAGTTTAAGATGAAGGGCTCAGATAAATTCCATCATAGACAAATTAGATGAATGATACAGCATCTTTTTTTTTCTTTTCTTTTCTTTTTCTTTTTCTTTTTTTTTTTTTTTTTTAGGAAATGGGTCTCACTGTCACCCAGGCTGGTCTTGAACTCTTGAAGCTCAAGTGATCCTCCCACCTTGGCCTCCCAAAGTGCTGCGATTACAGGTGTGAGCCACTACACCCGGCCAACTGCACGTCTTTAGAGTATACTTCTATCACATTTCCACATTGTTTAAATATAAATTTTTTTAATTTTTTTTAAAATTTTTTATTAATTATTTAAAAAAATTTTTTTTTTTTTTTGCGCAAATGTAAAAGCTTTACAAGCAAAATTGGGGAAAATTGTGCTTTATTAAGTTAAACAGTTGACTAACTGTGGAGAGTTTCCCTACAAACAAGATTGTGGCTGGCAGGAGTGCATTTGGTTCATTCCTAAAAACAAGCAAATCAACAAAAACTTTGTATTATTGAAATTTTTAAACATAAAGGAAGTGTAAAGAAGTCTCGTATGTCCATCATCCAGTGTTTCCTCAGCATTTATCATCTAGGTGCCAATCTTCTTCTACCTCTACCTCCCTACCTACCTCCACCCCTTCTGTATTGTGTTGAATCAAATCTATTTTGTTCTTTCTTGACAAGGTCCACTGGTCACTATTTCATTTGGAAAAGACAGCTGTGGCTCTAAGGTAATCTCACTGTTCAACCTGTACTCCTAAATATTTGCTCTTGAGATTATTTTTGAAATCCAAAGTAGGAGTTTAAAATGGAGGAGCAAAATATTTCAGGCTCAAAATGTGCATGTGAATGAACGTTTGCTCTTGTATAGAAATTAAAAAAAAAATATTTTGTGTCTCAAAATGTAAGAGACTTAGAGAAAAGTATGTGTGTAGCTGTGGTGCTGTGATTGGTTTATAGGAGTGGAATGGTGTCTGAAATTATTAGTCCTTTGGACAGCAAATGTGAGTATTCTGTATCAATTGTTTTGAATGTGGTTAGAAAAAAAATTTCTACATGGAAAATATTAATCAGATTAATGACTCTTAATTGTCTTCCACAGTTCATTCATTCTCACATTCATTCATTACTTCTCATGTTCTCTCTCTCTGTTTTAGCAGGGTACATGACCATCCATCTAGACATCTAGAGACTGGAGACTGCATTTACCAGCTGCCCAGGTGTGGCCATGTGACATAAATTCTTAGTGATGAAATGTGAACAGAAGTGATCTGCCTCTCTTACTTAAAAGAAAATTCCACTTCCTCTGTAATGAGGAGATGCAATAATGAATCTGTCTGCTTTGCAGAGAGTGAAGGCAATTGGGGAAAATGGTAGAGCTGACCCACCAATGTGGGTCTGTGGATAACCTCCAGAACCAGTCACCCTATATCATGGAGGAACCATCATGCCACTGTGCGGCTTTGTTGAAGCACTCCCACCTCTACCCTATAGTGGAATAATAAGTGGAATCATTCTCTTCAAAAGTGCATCATGGTATTATAATTTAGAATTCATTTCATTATGTTTTAAACATTGTTTTTGTGTTCTTGTTCAGTGGTTGCCATGCAGAGTGGGATCAGTCACCACACCCACCCACCCAAAACTGCTTTGGATGTTGGGACTGATGACAGGAGGATGTGACAGCACTCATTACTCACATAACGGAATGTTCTGGTGAGAGCAAGCACAGGTTGGCCCAGGTGGCAATGGTAAGGCACTGAGGTTGATTTGCAGTTTTATTGTGACCAGGAAGCAGAGCCAGCCTAAGAGTTCTTACCAGGGTTGGCTAGCTCAGGTGTAGAGCAAAGTTATAACGAGAGAAAGAGAAAGAGAGAATGATGGGGTTTGCGAGCTGTCAGTGTTCCAATGTCAAAACTGAGTTTTACTCTTAACTATAGTCCTGATGGCTTAATGAGAACCTGCTAACCAGATAAAGAAAGAATTTTCAAATGGTTAAACTTACTTAAAAATTTTGGTCATGAGAGCTCCATATTCCAAACCCTAAGAAAATATGTAAATCCATCTTCTTGCAGCCAATATTTTAAACTCTGAAAGCTGTCGCCTGCCCATGGATTAAGATATTTTAGAGACAAGGAAAGTCACTGAGGCCCATTACAACTGTAAATTTTCTTGTGATGTTGAAATGAATTTTAATCTGGCCAAAAGATACCAGAAAAAAAAAAGACCAAACTTTAAATGACAAACTTAGAGTGAACAAAGCTGCTTTTCAAACTAGCAAAAGCAAAGTAAATATATAATTAACAGAAAACTAATCACGTCTTTATATAACTGTGTTTCTTTCAATAGAAGCAAGTTATTAAATGTATATCCAAAAGTATTAAATTCTAATATATTTATAAAACTTATGAAGTAAGTTACAAATTAAAAAAAAAATCCTTTGTGAGACCACGTGTCACTATACTCATAAAGGATTAGAACAATTATGCAAATTAAGTTCCAGAAATAGCTCTGGGTATCCCATAATTCCTCAAGACAGATATGCAAATTAAACTGATTGTGACTGTGGGTTAAAAGAATTACACACTGTACATTTACACTCTTTTTGTCACTTTGCAGAATGAGTTCCTGTGACAGGCTTTTTCATATCGCTTCTCTGTCTTTCTCTTCTATGTAGCACTTTGCCATGCACATTGGTCAATATTTAGGAAATATATGGGGAATTTATAAGGAATAAAAGGGAAAAATTAATCTGTTAAATGAAAAGACAAGAAAAAGTTTCATCTCATGCATTTTAAGCTGAATGATTCCTCTAGAATTTTTTAATAGGACATATATTAGATGGCATTGAAATGTAAATACTTTTTCAAAGCCTTTCAAAATCACAGCACATCTGTATCTTCGAGAAAATGAAACCATTTACTGTTCCCTCCAGGTTCAAACCAAAAAACAATGTATGCAGCCTGGCGCAGTGGTTCATGCCTGTAATCCCAGCACTTTGGGAGGTTGAGGCAGGTGGATCACGAGGTCAAAAGATCAAGACCATCCTTGCCTACATGGTGAAACCCCATGTCTACTGAAAATACGAACGTTAGCTGGGCATGGTGGCACGCACCTGTAGTCCTAGCTACTCAGGAGGCTAAGGCAGGAGAATTGCTTGAACCTGGGAGGTGGAGGTTGCAGTGAGCCAAGATCACGCCATTGCACTCTAGCCTGGGCAACAGAGTGACATTCCATCTCGAAAAAAAAAAAAAGAAAGAAAAAAAAAGAAAAGAGAAAAGAATGTATGCTTCTCAGATATCATTTTCTGGCAGAAAATAAGATTTCCATCCCAGAAAGCTATGCAGATTGGCATAGTTAAGATAATATACATCTATCAGGGAAATGATTAAATATACACTTTTCCAACAGTTTACATGCTTTCCACCTAGATTGGGCTGGCCACTTAAAACTTAATTTATAAATGACTAAATTATTTCTCCTAGAAGCCAAGTAGTGATAGCTTTATCTGTCTCCTAAATGTAACTGAGAAATACAAATATTGCATTTATGCCTTGACGTTGCAACTTAAAATGTTTTTGCATGATTTCTCTGTGTAATTTGAAATGACTTCAAAACTTCAGGCTTTCAGATATAAAGTTCGAGCTGTTTATTTATCTTAAATGCTCCAACTAGGATACAGAGTTGGTTGGATACATACTGAGCCTTTTCCCTGCCCTCTTTTTTCCTAAATGAAAGCACAAAATACCCTTCTCTGTGATGTAAACCTGCCATTTCCCCTACCCCTCCTTTCAGAGGGCGTTGAAGTGGCGCTTTTCAGGGCTACCTGTTTGATTTCTATTCAGTTCTGACATTTCTGGTCAATGGCGTCTCTGCTGGCTCTCTTCACAGCATGATTTTATGTAAAAAACTTCCTGCACTAAAATGACCACATTCCTTACCAGCACTTGACTATTTGGATAGAATTGGAAGAACAACCTTTGAAGAGGGAATTATGTGGTTTTATTTTGCTTAGAGAAATATATTTTGGAAAATGGATTCCAGAGTGCAGAGAGTGCAGAAGGAGTCAGAAAGAAATGTAAGAACCCAGGAGGAGAGAGAGATGGAACGTGGACAATTTCTGTTTCAGTCTTCGGGGTTTCTTTCTCCCTCCTTTCCAGACAATCAGTGATGATGCCTGATCTCTTCAGTATTCCCAAGCTCTTTATCTAGATCCCTCTTTTGGCATCTACCCCATGTTCTGCCTTGCTTTGCGGTTTTGGGTACATTTGCCAAGTTTTCCCAATTAGCCTGCTAACTTTTTTTTTTTTTTTTTTTTTTTTTTTATATGGATTCTCTCGCTGTTCCCCAGGCCAGAGTACAGTGGCGTGATCTCAGCTTAGTGCAACCTCTACCTCCTGGGCTTAATTGATCCTCCCATGTCAGCCTCCTGAGTCGCTGGGACTACAGGCATGCATCACCATGCCCGGCTAATTTTTGTATTTCTAGTAGAGACGAGGCTTTGCCATGTTGGTCTCAAACTTCTGGCCTCAGGTGATATGCCTGCCTTGACTTCCCAAAGTTTTGGAATTACAGGCATGAGCCACTGCGCCTACTATCTCTTTAGCAAGAGTGCTGCCCCTTCCTTATCCCTGTGTCCTTCTGCACTGCTCAACACAGAAACTGGCTTCTTATTAGCTTTCAATATGTATTGGTTACATAGATTCATTCAGGTGGTTTTCCAGATTCCTGTAATTAGATTTATGATATCAAAAAAGTTTGGGCCAGGTGTGATGGCTTATACTTGTAATCCTAGCACTCTGGGAGGCTAAAGCAGGAGGATCACTTGAGGCCAGAAGTTGAAGCCCAGCCTGGGAAACATGTACACCACCTCTACAAAATTTTTTTTTATTAACCAGGAGTGGTAGCACATGCCTGTGGGCCTAGCTACTCAGGAAGCTGAAGCAGGAGGATCACTTGAGTTCAGGAATTGGAGGCTGCATTGAGCTATGATGGTGCCACTGCACTCCAGTCTCAGAGACAGAGTGAGACCTGGTCTCTAATAAATAAATAAATAAACAAACAAACATGCATGGATCAAAAAGGTACCATAGGCCAGGCACGGTGGCTCATGCCTATAATCCCAGCACTTTGGGAAGCTGAGGCAGGCAGATCATTTGAGGCCAGGCATTTAAGACCAGCCTGGCCAACATGGCAAAATCACATCTCTACTAAAAATAAAAAAATTAGTCAGATGTGGTGGCACACGCCTGTAGTCCCAGCTACTTGGGAGGCTGAGGTGGAAGGATTGATTAAGCCCAGGACATGGAGGTTGCAGTGAGCAGAGAAAGTGCTACTGCACTGTAGCCTGGACAACAGAGCAAGACTCTGTCTTAAAAAAAAAGCCCAAGTGTGGTGGCTCATGCCTATAATTCCAGCACTTTGGGAGGCTGAGGCGGGCAGATCACCTGAGGCCAGGAGTTTGACACCAGCCTGGCCAACATGGTGAAACCCTGTATCTACTAAAACTACAAAAATTAGCCAGGTGTAGTGGCAGGTGACTGTAATCCCAGCTACTCAGGAGGCTGAGGCAAGAGAATCGCCTGCACTCAGGAGGTGGTAGTTGCAGTGCACCAAGATCGCACCATTGCACTCCAGCCTAGGTGACAAGAGTGAGACTCTGTCTCAAAAAAAAGGTATCATAAAGTGCAATTAAATGGAACTGGCCTAGTAATAGGTATTTTTTAATCTTCTAGATTTATTTCAAATTAAGGAATCATGCCAAATGTATCTCATTTTTCTGGAACCAGGTTAATTTAACAACAGCAGGCAGAACAATCAGGTAGTTGAAAGATATTAATAAGCCTAATTTTTAAAAAGTTTGTGAATACAGCTCTAGAATATCAGGCATACCTAGCAAAGGGACCAAGGGGATGCAGTATTTTTAAGTATTGTTGCCGTTCCTTGTCCCTCCAAATAACAACCTTTCTGACTACTAATTGCTGAAACAATAGTAGTTTTCATTTCAAAACCAGAAATCTAGAGATAGAGGGTTGCTAATCGAATTAAGCAACTCAACGATGTTAAAATGGGTGCCTGCACTTTTTATCTTTCCGTGCTGCTGTCTTCACTGTCTTGACATCCTTCAACCTCAAGGTTGAAGGATGGCTGTTGTGGCTCCAAGAATCACATCCTAACACCCCAAAAGGAATAAAGAGGGAAGGGAAGAGAGTTCTCTTCATGAAGTCTTGTCCAAATTGAGGGGAGAGCATAAAGAACCCGTTGGCATCAGTTTAAGTTTACTTTTACGTCTGTTTACTCCTGAAGCAGCTAACAGGACTCCAATGTGGGTGGGTGGAGGTGGTTTCCCATTACCTCCTTTGCCCATCAGGGGGAGAGGGTCCTGAAGTCTAGTGGTCTTGGCAGCCCACACAGGGTGCACATCTGTCAGGTGAATGAAGAACAGTATTTTGGGTCAGCTGCATTTTATAACTCCAGCCACCACGGTACACACAGAAAACCTGAAATGTCAGTAAGACAGTAAGTCTGCTACTTAGCTAGCCGTGGTGCTCAGATCTAATGAGTTAGTTTGGAGCCTTGAAAATTTTGCAGGGCCTGCACCGGGACCATCTCCCCCTTTCTGTAGAGGCTAGGAATTCACTCTTTATGTCTGGAAGTTGCAGAGGCAGTTGAGGGAGGACAAGGAGCGAGGACCTTGGCCATGAGGAACACTATAGGCAAAGGCATGGTGGTGTGAGGCAGCGTGGTCTGTTCAGGCACTGCTGGCAACTAGGAGTGACTGAAGCACAGGGCCTGAGGAGCAAGTGAGAAGAAGTGAGACTGGAGAGGGAGCCAGGAGCCGATGGGGTGCACCAGACACACAGGTGCAGACTTCATGGAGGTAAACCACGCACCCTGGGAGCCCAGAGGAGGCATGACTGAGCCAAAAGCCTTGGACCTGGATCCAAGATCTAATCTTCAGCCAGAACCTGGAGGTACAGTTGGTACAGATTAGTTATATCTGTGCCATTCCAGTTAAATATTGTGAACTTACCCCCCCCGCTCTAGAGGAGTTGGTGAGGAATTCTCAGGCAGAAAGGTGGAAATGGGCTTCCCAGGAAGAGTGGAGAGCTGGTATAACAGTAATCCAAAGGGAGAGATGAGAATATAAGGGAAGGATGAAGCCAGGGTGGTAGAGGGGCCTGAACGTGGAAGGTCTGTGGCAGACAAAGAGGTTTCTCCTCCAACCTGTGAGTCTTGGGAAGACAGGGCGGAGGACCCAATCCCATCAATCCAGTGATCCACCTGCAAAACGAAACCCTGAGTCAGCCCCAGGACCTGGGGCCCTTTCACCTGTTAAGGAGCAAGGCATTTGAGAATGTAGAGGGCTAATGGTGAGACCAAAGATTTAGGAGAAATAATTGTGCCATTTTATTTCTTAAGAAATAAGGAGAGAAGGAAGGAAGGGAAAAGAGAAACGTAACAGTAGAAACCAATATGACATTTGGTAAGGCTGAATAGTGGACACAGAGATTACCATTATTGTTACTGATTTATTACATGCTTCCCTACTTTGCTTAAAATATATCATTTAAAAAATGAATATGTCACACCTGTAATCCCAGCACTTTGGGAGGCCGAGGCAGGTGAACCATTTGAGGACAAGAGTTGGAGACCAGCCTGGCCAACATGGCAAAACCCTGTCTCTGCTAAAAATACAAAAATTAGTTGGGCATGGTGGCAGGTGCCTGTAATCCCAGCTACTTGGGAGGCTGAGCTATAATCCTACTTGAACACGAAGAGAGGTTGCAGTGAGCTGAGATCATGCCACTGCCCTCCAGCCTGGGCGACAGAGCAAGACTCTGTCTCAAAAAAAAAAAAAAAAAAAAAAAAAAGAATATGTCAGGTGTACATTTAAACAGATATATAGACATATCGTCCTTCTACAAAACGATTTGATATCAAAAGTCCTAAAAATGCTTGTCTTGACCCAATAATTCATGCTAGAACATACAAAGATGTATGTACAAGAAGCCTATTTTCTATTGCTTCAAGTAGAGTGACAACTACGTGGGCAGGTGGGGAAGCTGTGCTAAATCAATTTCCCAAATAATTAAAATGAGCCATTTTAATCTTCCCTAAATACTTGGTACCTGTGCTAGTACAATAAGTAGAGTACTCTAGACACAACTAACCTTTTTTTAGATAGTTTTTTATTAATGTAATTAACAATGAAAGCACACATTAATAGATTCACTGATCCTAAAAGCTATTGGGGTGGCCTTTTGCACCTCCTCATCTTCTCCTAGCCTAGATAGCTTGTTTCTCTGCCTCTTTTGGTTCTTGTTTCCTATACAGTTCGCTGTTATTTCATGGTACTGTCACCTGAACTCTCACTAGAAATCGTGCTTTCCCCCATCTAATCACAACTTTAAAACATAAAAACAGAAAACCCAGGTAGCCAAGTTTGAACGTATCATGTCTGAAGTAAATCATGGTCTGAATGAAGTCCTGGAGGTCTGTCTCCAGCCACCTGAGGACCTTGTTGAAATGCTTTTCCCCAGGACTCAACACATCCTCCTAAGGCTCTGGATCATGCAAACACTTAAGGTACTTTGTATGAATGTTAGAATTTGAGAACCTCTAGCTTATGCATTCTCATATGAAAAAATATCCCTTGAATTCAAGGCTATGTCAAGCTGCCCAAAGCTAGAGTGGCTCAGGCGTCAGCTGTGATGGGCTGGTTCCTGTGCCACGCCAGGTGTGAAAATCACAGAAACTTGGTGATGTCTGTTTGGGGGGGCTTGAGACAGGGCCTCAAGAACTCTGTTATCCAGGCTAGAGTGCAGTGGCACAGTCATGAGTCACTGCAGCCTCAACCTCAGCCTCCCCAATAGCTGTGACCACAGGTGCACGTTACCATACTCAGCTAATTTTTTGTGGAGACGAGGTCTGGCTAGGTTGCTCAGGCTGGCCTCAAACTCTTGGCTTCAAGCAATCCTCCTGCTCTGGCCTCCCAAAGTTTAGACATGAGCCATCACACTCTGGTCCAACCTCTATTTTTTTAACTGAGATCACCTGGGCAGGTGGAGGGTTACATGAGGAGAGATGTACTTCCTAGGCTCCTCTGTCTTTGGGTTGGCTGAGGTTTCTGATCAGTGGCCTTTGGATGATTGAGGCCAACCTGGACTCATAATGTGGGGAGAAATAGGGTAACTGTCTTATATGAGACTGTCTTCACAGACTGAGTAATTTCCACAACAAAATAAAATCATGCAGCCTACTTACCAGAGATCAATTAAATTGGCCACTCTCTTTTCATAACTTACCCCCACTGGACTGAACATTTAATAGTTTATATTACACTCAACTAAGTTTCAAAATACCTACCACCTCCGTTTTTTTTACCTAGTACTTTTATCAAAATGATAGTTGTACTCGAGTTTGAAATGTTTATTTAAAAGCTTTTTTATGTAATTTAATGAAGTCATTAAAATGTTCTGTCATCCAAATAAATAAAACAGTTTTAAAGCAGTATATGTCTATTGCTTCTTCCCTTTAAAGACTCGCAGATATTTATCTTGCATTTTAAATTAAGCCTCCACATGTCTTGGATATGCTGAGGGTCAAACTATGAAATCTGTAACTAAAGAACATGCACTAAAAGGATCACAGAACATGTTAACCTTAGGTAACATACTTAGAGGCATGTAACATACTTAAGACACACGTATCATTCCAGCCTCAAACACCACCACCACAACAAAACAACCACTCCAGAATGAAAATACTGGTATATTTGTATAATGCAAAGAGAAATACAGATATAAATCCTCAAAACGGAAAGTACATTAATAAAAATGTAGCATTATAAGCAAAAAATATTATATAGTACTTGCAGAATTTAGTCTTTCAGTTTAACATTATAATGTCTAACAAAGAAATATTACTTAAATTATACTTCTCATTATTAATTTAAAACAACCATCAGTAGAACAGCACAGCTTAACCTAGCAAAGTTTAAGGAAATGCTTTGTTTCCTAGAAGGAAGGTATCATTATATTCCATTCGTTTATACCATGAACAACAGAATTTTCAAAGTGGAAATTAGTTTCATAAGACAGAATAAAACTGGGCTTCTCAAAGCACAAGCCATTTCCATAAAATTAATTTTCTATTGGCAAAAAATACTTAAACAATTTTGATGTAGCACTCTGCTTCTCAGAGCCCTCCCAATCCTCGAACCACAATCTGTACATACAAACACATGCAATACTGTATTTTTCTCCACACCATTACTAACCAAAACACTTTACTCTTTTAAAACTTACAACTTGACAGAAATGTTTCCATTCAAAATTGGTATAATACAGAGAGAGCAGTTGTCACTGACGTGGTTTTTAGCAGTAGAAAGTAAACCAGGAACCAAATCTTACTTGTTACTTACTGCTTTCAAAAAAAATGACTGCCTTGCTACTGACCTCCATCTCTACTCTTTAAGTTCAATATCAATGGTGACACTTTCAAAGAACCGGCGCAGCACAAGGACCCCGCAGCCGGCAATTCAGAGGGCATTTCAGACAGACAACTTTCCCCACACTTTCTCCTGCTTCCAACAGAAGATCCTCAAGAAATCTAACTTGTGAAGAAGTCCCCCTAGGTTCCTTCTACTTCACTGCAAAATGTAATGCCACTTGAGGTTGTCAAAAATAGCTTCTGTAGAAAACTGGCCATGGTCTTTAGGAAACGTTGCATGAAGAAAAGTAGTATAGCCTTTATAGAAAAAGAAAAAAGGTAACCACGCATGGAATAAAAGACATCAGTACCGGTACAAAAAGACTGCAGGGCCTACTGTCGGGAAGAAAGTCGAGTTAGGAGGACGAATGTGCGCAGCTGGAGCAGGCTGAGCATCCTACTCCTCAACACCCCACCCCCAAAGGAGTCAGTACAATCCGAGTGTCTGTCCACTTCGAGTCATTTTGAAGGCAGCTTAGAAAATTAAACAGGGGCCAGAAGGGAAAGAAACGACGACACCGTCCAAGCCAAAGGGGAAAGCTGGGTTGGGGTTCTATGTGGCGGCGGGGCCTCCTTCATAAACCAATGCCTTTCAGGTCGCAGGGATGGGTCGCCTGGGTGGTCCGGGGACTCTGGCAGCAGGGGAACTGGGCCCTGAAGCAGTCCCTCAGCTCCCTGTTGAAGAGGAAGCACACGACGGGGTTGATGCCGGCCTGCGCGAAGGTCAGCCATACGGAGGCCGTCAGGTAGGCCTGGGGGACGGCGCCGGGCCGCACCAGGACCCGCAGGTAGCTGGCCACGACGTAGGGCCCCCAGAGGAGCAGGAAGAGCAGCGTGACGGCGTAGAACATCTTGCACAGCCTCTTCTCCGTCTTGAATTCTTCCAGCACGAGGAGGCGGCGCGCGCCGCGGCCCGGCCCCGCGGGCCTGATGCCCACAAGCGCGGGCGGCGTGGGCCCGCGGCCGAAGCCCGCCGTCCAGTTGGCGGCCGCCTGGCCGGTGGCGCCTGGGCCGTGGAAGGTCCAGTCGTGGCTGACGGCGGGCACCAGGCGCGCGGGCCGCATCTTGCGGCGGTCGTGGATGAAAAAGAGCAGGCGGAGGTAGACGAGGTGCGTGGCGCCCACCACGACGGCCAGCAGTAGCAGGAAACCCAGCGCGCCAGGGGCGCCGTCGGGCCGCTGCTCCAGGGCGCACGGCGCGTCCTCGTCGTCGCCGCCGCCGCCATCCAGCACCGGCGGGAAGGCCGCGGCCAGCGCCAGCGCCCAGGCGGCGCACACCAGCATGGCGGCGCACGGCCAGCCGGCCAGGCGCTCGGCGTAGAAGCGGTGGTGCGCGATGGCCAGGTAGCGGGTGACGCCCACGCCCAGCAGCAGGAAGGCGGCGTGGAAGCAGAAGAGCGCGGCCAGGAAGGCGAGCAGCTTGCAGCCCAGCGCGCCCGGCGGCGCCCCCGCCGCGGCCGCCGCACGCCGCGCAGCCAGCATGACGGCCGGGAGGCAGGCGAGCGCGCGCAGCCCGTCCGCCAGGCACAGGTCGAGCAGCAGGTAGTACGGGGCGCGGTGCAGGCTGCGCTCCCGCACGATCAGCAGCGCGAAAAGCACGTTGCCCGCCAGGCTCACGCACAGCAGCAGGCTGAGCGTGGCCAGCTTGAGGCCCAGGGCGGCCGCCTCACCGCCGCCGCTGCCGCCGCTGCCCGGCTCGCTCGAGTTCGCCATCGCGGCCTCCCCAGGCCGTGCGCTCTGCCCCGGGGCCGTCCCCGGCCTCGCCGCTCCCGGAGGCCGCCCGGCCCCGCGCTCCGCCGCTGCGCCGGCCCTTGGCGAGCTCCCGGTCCTGCGGGGCTCAGCCCGCGCCCGGCCGGCCCCTCCTGGGCTCCCCGAGCCGCCGCTGAGCCGCTGCCGCCATCTCAGGAATGGTGCGCGCAGGAGGAGGCGGCCACTCCCTGCGCCCTGGGCGCCGCGGGCTTCACTGCGGACAGGGCCGCGCCGCCGCCCGCAGCCCCCCGCATCCTCCTCCGTCTCCTCCTCCTCCTCCGCTGCCGCCGGCGCGCCTCTTGGCTCTGCCCCCCGCCGGGCCCGCCGCCGCCGCCGCCGCTGCCGCCGCCGCCGCCGCCGCCGCGGAGCCCCCTCCCCTCCGCCGGAGCGCGCAGCGCAGCCGCCGCCGCCGCCGCCGCCAGCCTCGCTGAGGCATCCCGCACCGCCCGGGTCCGGCTGGGCTGGGGGCGCCGCCGCGGCAACCGCGGGGTCAGGAGGCGGCCGGGAGGGAGGCAGGGCCCAGGACGCAAGGTGGCGACAAGTCGCGTTTGGCCCCAGGTAACGGGGGTCCGGCGGCGGCGCCAGCTCTGGGGTCACGGTGGCCGTGCGTGGGGGAGGTAGCCTGGGCTGGCAGGGTCGGGAGGCCTCAGAGGGGACAGGAATATCTGGAATGAGCCTTTTGCCTGAAAGCTAGGAGTCATTTACGGTAGTAATAGTCATCATAATCCTAAAACCGCTGGTACTCAGGTGCGCACTGATGTGGGTAGCAGTGTGCTGGGGGTGCAAGCGTTATCTCCCTCAAGAGTAATCACGAAGTTGGCTCCATCCTTAGCCCCACTTTATACCTCAGGAAGCAGAGCTTGGAGGTCAAGGGAGTTGACAGCCGGGAAGTGGCGGAACTGGGATTCGAATTTCGCTTGGTCTGATTTCCAGGGCTGGACTCACAGCGACTCTGCAGCAGCCCCTGCTCGTTAACTCATCAGTGATCCCAGTGAAGGACCTATATCAGGGAAAAGAGAAATTCAGCATTTCATCTTTAAGTGACTTGGAAGGTGAACCCTATGCTACCTTCCTCCCAGGATATCTATTTTCTAGGTAAGCCTGAAAGGGAGCCCCTGTGCTGATTCTTCGACACACCGCATTTGTCTAGCAGGACTTTGCACGTGCTGGTCCCTCTGCCTGGACCAGCCCCACAACAGGCTCCCTCTCCTGAGGGCCTCCTCCTGACCAGTCTGTCTTACTCTATATCCCTGCCCTCTATTCATTTCCTTCTTAGCACTTATAATTTGTCATTATATACTTTCATTTCCTTTTTAACATCTTGCTCTTCTAATTAGTCTCTAAGCTCTTTGAAGGCACGGGATCATGCCTGGTTTTTGGTACCACTGTATCCCCACTGCCTAGCATGGTAAAGCCAGAATTAAACAATGCATTGTTCCTCACGCACACTCATATTTTTTTCTTCTGTGCAGAAAATTAGTTATTGCCTACTGAATGATTGAATGCAACGCAGGCACCTTGATGGGCATTTTCAGGATAGTGCAAGATCATAGAGGGCCTTGATGATCAGGCTAAGGAGCCTAAACTTTAGTCTACAGGCAGTCGGGAGCCCTTGAAAGCTTTTGAGAAGGGGAGTGATATGACTAGGTGGGTTCCAGGAACATTATTCTGGCAGCAGTATTTAGGAGGGATGACAGAGCAGAGCCGGGAAACCTAGTCCAGAGCCTCAAACTTTACTATGTGCAGAAATCAGTGGCGACCCTGTTAAAATGAAGATTCTGATTCAGTAAATCTGGAATGGGGCCAGAGAGTCTGCATTTCTAACAAGCTCCTGGGTAAGACTAATGCTGTTGGTCTGCTGACCTTACTTTGAATAGCAAGGCCCTTGGGGACAGTTTGGATATATGTATTTTTAAATCTAAGTGATTTTTCAAGAAAATCAGCTATTGAGCACATGACTTGGGACTCTTAAGCGGCCAGCAGCAAGTGGCTGACCAGGCACATCTGCAAATGTATGTTGATAGAAAATAGATTTTGGAGGGTGTATGGGTTAGGAATTGCAGATTGATTTAGTACCAGAAACGTGTACATGAGTTTATTTTCCTAATGAAAAAAGAAGTCTGGAGGTCAGCGGTTGCTGACATTGATTTATTGACTCAAGGACTGAATCTCTGAAAGCCTTTTAGCCCTTCCCTCATGATCACAGTAGGCTGCCAACACCCCAATCATTGCTTCTACATTCCAGGCAGAAAGAAGAAAAGGGAAAGAGCAGAAATATTCCGGCCACCTAAGTAGGCCCCCTCCAAAGAAGAGCTTTCTAGAAGCCCTATATTATAACCCAACACTTAAACATATCATTGGCTATCACTTGAGAGCAAGCACTTGAACAAGGGAGGGTAGGAAATGGTTTCTTACTTCTTTGTTTAAAGTTAGACCCACAGCAGAAGAGAATTTGATCTGGCTTTGCTGGGGACCTTAGCACCTGAACTGCCTCTGCCCAGAGGAGGGAATGCCTTCATAATAACCCAAACAAATTCACCAACTCTGGTTACTTTGTGGTAATACCAATGGCAGCCACCTTTTACCAAGGATTTGCTATGTGCCAAGCATTGTGCTAAATTCTTGACATGTGTTATTTAAGGTAATCATTGTAATGGCCAGATGTGGTACGTACTGTTACTGTCTTCATTTTGCAGAGGAGGCACGGAGAGTTCATTTGTTCAGGCTTTTACCGCTTACACTTACTTTACACTTACTTCCAAGTAAGTGTAAGAGCTGGAAATCTAACTTTATTTATTTAGAGACAGGGCCTCACTCTGTCACCTAGGCTGGAGTCAGTGGCAACATCATGGCTCACTGCAGCCTTAACCTCCCAGGCTCAGGCAATCCTCCTACCTTAGCCTCCTCAGTAGCTGGGACCACAGGCTTATAACAACACACCCAGCTAATTTTTAAAGAATTATTTGTAGAGATGGGGTCTCCTTATGTTGCCCAGGCTGGTCTAGAACTCCTGGGCTCAAGTGATCCTTCCACCTTGGCCTCCCAAAGTGCTGGGAGTACAGGCATGAGCCACCACGCCCAGCTGAGGAAGTGTGTTTAGAGTTCATCCTCATGATCTCCACAAACACTGCCTCTTCATTATAACTGTGAAGAAAGCTTTTGTGTTTATAAAAGCAGTAAACTAACATACACAAACTACTGATGCTCCTGTGCACAGAATTATAACCCCTTCTGAGAGGGAAAGGATTTTTCAAAACCATCTAATTCTAACACTTGAATTTTACAAACAGAGAAGCTCATGAATAGCTGAGTGGGAGGGAGAATCCAGGTCCTCTCACTCCTAGGTTACTACCTTCCACTTAGTTAAAAATCTTCATATTTTTGTTCTAATGAGCACGTGATGTTGGACAAGTCATTTAACCTCTTGGAATCTCAAATGCGTCCATTTATGAAATGGGACATTGGACCAAATGATTTCTGAGGGTCCTGGGCTCTGAATGAGTTTAGGTATGAGGAAACGGAAGTTAAGTGATTATATCTCCCAAATAGGGAGAGATTTATTCTCCAGAAAAGGACACGAAAGAAGAGACATTATTAGTTCTTTATAATTTAAATTTTTCTTTGTTTTCTGTTTCTGTCTACGGCTCAAAATGATGCTCTTTGGGACTTGAGATTTGGTTTAGTCATTTTCCCAGGCTCAAATAGCAGAAGCAGCAGTAGAAAATATATAAATCAAGGCTCTCTGACAGCATTGATATGCCTACTTCTTTCATTATCAACATTTGTTCAGTAGATTAATACTTAAGGAAAAACTATTAACATTTCATTGGCCAGGATCAACGTATTTTACTGTTTCTAGGAAGCTGCAGGCAAGAATTTTAAATATTTTCTTAGGCACCAAATTGCATGCCTTCATCTCAAAGCAAAAGAACTCTATGAGATTTTTTTCCTTTAAGAAAAATTTTCATTATGCTTATGTAACCAAATTCTTCCTTCTGCACATAGAAGAGAAATGTAGGTATTTCTCATCCCCTACTCCCCAAATCAGTTATGTCACTTCTTTGATGTACATATAGATGGTGTGAATGGTACTAAAAATCCTTACTGTTCAGAGGAACTGGTTGGCACCCTTTGGCATATACAGTCAAGGTCATGGGTTCCCTCATCATGAGGCCCAGTCTGGCCAGTATCTCCAGTTTAACCTCAGGTTTCTAGCCAGTCACCTGTCAATAGGTACATTAAACACCAACTTAGATAAAGTTGGTTTGAATTAACTCCATCCCAACTCTTAGAAAAAATGAGCCAAAGTCTAGGCCTAGTGAATGTTGGACTATCAAAGGGCAGCCTTCAGGTTGATCTCTCCATGGGATAAAGTCGTAACTTTGACAATGAAAATGGACTTTGCAGTGAGGTCCGCTCTGGTTCATATACATGTTCCACCAATGACTAGCTGTGCATTGATGGTAGTTGTACATGAACCAGAGCATACCTAACTGCAAAGAGCCTAGACTTTGGCTCATTGGGCAAGTCTCTTGCCTACTCTGAACACCTGTGTATCAAAAACTCATTGTGGGGAAGATTCAATTAAATGAGATTCATTTACAAAGAGTGTAGCACAAGGTATGCACACAGGTTGTGTGCAATAAATGGTAACTACACTTATGCATATTTGCTCTTACCTGACTATGTAAATGTCTCGGCTAACCATGGTTTAATTGACTTTTATATTTCCCACCTCATTGTAACCTAGCAGGATGCGTTGTACACAGTAGGTTCTCAATATGTGTGTGGCAAGTATGAGTGTCAGTCCATATAATCAAGAATACAAGAAGTGCAGCTGCTTCCTAGAAACCTCATTTTGGACTCTCTGGACTCTGTGTTACTATTTTGTCTTGCTGGTGAGGGAAAAAAGGTAGCCTTAGTGCATCTTGGGTTTCATCATGGGTCCTTGCTTTCTCGGGATACACTGTAATTTCAGGCAAAGTGCCTAAATGGCCTCATATATGGTCATTCAGGTTAGTGCGTGCATGTGTGTGGGGGATATCCCTTCTGATGTTTCATCAGTTGTTGCCGTATTGTTCCTCCTCTTCCAAGGCATTGTGGTTTGGTGACTCTTAAAGGCTGCCTTGTGCCAGACTTGTGGTGAAGGCATCTGGGCTGAGGATGCATTTGATATTAGATGCATCCACAGCTATTTTTCTCAGCAGTATGTCTGAGAAACTGGTTGCAGCTCCCCCTCTCTCAGTACCCTCTTCTCTTCTCTTCCTCCTACCTTCATCTCCAGGGATTCCCTATATGCTCTGGAAGAGGGTGAAAACCCAGTTCTTCTGTGTTCTTCTGGACAATGTAATTACAGTCATCCCTCAGTATAAACAGGAAACTCGTGCAGGGCCTCCATGTGCACCTGAATCCACCATGCTCAAGTCCCATAGTCAGCCCTGCAGAAGCCACATATATGAAAAGTCAGCTCTTCCTATATGCAGGTTTCACATCTCTCAAATACTATACTTTCCATCATATATTCATTGAAAAAAAATTCACATATAAACCAACCCATGCTGTTCAAACCCATGTTGTTCAAGGGTCAACTGGAATCAATTTCCCTGGGAAGCTGTGGTCCCCAAATTCAGGTGTTTGGAAAAAATAAAAGCCAGGAAGCCACCTTGCCATAAACATCTCCTAGGCAAGGAAGCCCAGAGCCTGCTGTCCACTTGAATGTTGGGAAGGAAAGGGAAAAATGGAGGAAGAAAAATGATCACTGCATATCTCAAAATCTTGTGCTTGCTGTCTGTATTTCTTGAATGAATAACTGAATATCTTTATTTGTATAACATGTTGTCACACTTCATTTAAGCAAAATATGTTTAGTGAAAACTCTTTAACGGTTAGTTTTCTTTCTCCACATGCAAGAGAATGAAGTTGTGCCCCGACCTAACACCATATATTTTAAAAAATTTGAAATGGCTGATAGACCTAAAAGTAAGTGCTAAAGCTGTAACAACTCTTCAAAGAAAATATAGGAGTAAATTTTCATGATGTTAGGAAGTGGTTTCTTGTATATGTTCCCAAAAGGACAGGTGACAAAATAAAAAATACGTAAATTAGATTTCATTAAAATTTTTAAATTTGTGCTTCAGTGGACACCATCAAGAAAATGAAAGGCCCACCTACAGAATGGGAGAAAATGTTTTCAGGTAATGTGTCTGATGGGGGACTTGTATCCAGAATATATAAAGAACTCATAACTCAAAAAAGACAACCCAATTTTAAAAATGGGCAAAGGGTTTATGGGCATTTCTCTAAAAAGATAGGTAGATGGTCAATAAGCACATGGAAAGACACTTTGCATCATTAGTCAGTAGGACAATTCGTTTCAAACCATCTGAGATACAACTGCACATCTACTATGGTGGCTATTATCAAAAATGTAGACGATAACAGATGTTGGTGATGACATAGAGGAACTGGAACCCTCAAATGATGCTGGTGTGGATGGAAAGTGATACAGCCCCTTTGGAAAACCATTTGGCAGCTCCTTGAAAAGTTAAACATAGAGTTAACTTATGGCCTAGCCATTTCACTCCTAGGCATTTACCCGAGAGAAATGAAAACCCATATGCAAATGTTCATAACAGCATCATTCCTAATAACCAAACGGAGAGAGCAACACAAGGGTCTATGAATGAATGAATGGATAAATGAAATGTCATATATCCCTTCAGTGGAATATTATTCATTCATAAAAACAAGTATTGGGTACATGATGCTCCAACATGGATGAACCTTGAAAACACCGTGCTCAATGAAAGAAGTCAAACACAAAGACCATGTATTGCACAAATCCATGTATATGAAATGCCCAGGACTGGCAAATCCATAGTGGTAGAAAGTTGATTAGTAGTTGCTAGGAGCTGGGGGCAAGGATTGGAGAGTGACTGCTAATGAGTCTAGAGTTTTCTTCGGGGGGGGGGGGTGATGAAAATGTTCTAAAATTGGGTAATAGTGATAGTCCACAACTCTGTAGACGTCCTAAGAAAACAGAATTATTAAAAAAATTCATATGAAAATGAGGTGACTTCTGTGGCCTTTGGAGGTGTCCTTATTAAAAGGTGGATAAGAGCCTGGCAAGTAACATGAACTCCTGGTTACCACTTTCTGAGTAAATGCGGATTCCTAAGGTGTGATTTCTTGTGCTCTTCCCTGAGGCTGGCCTTAGAAATAAGTCATGCCTTGCCATATGATCAGGTACACAAGGATTGCCCTTTGGTGGGCCTTAGCATTTACGTGCTTTGGGGCTTTGATGTTGAGGTATATCTGGGAAGAGAGATTAAGAAAATTTTATTCAATCAATAGCTTTATATATCTAGCAGCATAGCTACTAGAAAGCTATCATTTTTTAGATTCAAAAATGCACTAAGCTATTTTACATAAATGATCTGATTTACTCCTACAAAACCCCATACCCCAGCTTTACAGGTGAGGAGCCTTGAGTTTTAAAGTAGTGAACCATAGTCTATGGTCGCACAGCACAAAATAGAAGAGCAAGGTAAAATTCCAGTCTGTTTGGACCAAAAGCCTGAATTCTTAATATGTACAGAGGGCTTTGTCGACTAATATGTAATTGAAGGAAAACCTGTCAGGATGATATAAGTATTAAACTTGTATCTACTAGTACAGAATCAAGAAAAACCATTATGCTAACGGCATAGGGGGCAGTATTTTAACCACCTGAAAATAAACACTTTCAATATCGAAAAGAAACAGACAAGGAGTCTACACTAACATGTTATCACTATTTAAAATACCATTATTAATATTTCTATAAGGGTTTTTTAAGCAAGTTATAGCAACCACTCCAAGAGAGAAAAAGGGCCTTTAAAAAAAATGTGGCCCCTCTATTTTCCATGATATTTACTACCTGTTTAAACTCCCTCTAGTGGTTAAGTCGTGTTGTGATCCTAAATTTTGCATTGAAAGACTCAATGCAGCCGCCAGGACTAGGGTGCTACTGGGAGTGCCGAAGATTACAGGATCAAACCTATTCCTTAAGCATTCTTTTCATGTGCATGGAGTAATGGTATAAATGTTGTATATCAGGGCTACTATTGCTATAATCCTTACTTTCATCTCTTTTCTCTCTTATTTGATCGAAAATCAAATCATGCATTGATTATTGATACTTTCTACTCTAGAGAATTACAGTAAATATACTTTCCAAGGTGGAGGTGTTGGGGGTACATCCGTATAAAATGTTCTGAAGTATGGAGCAGGGGCCTGTAAGACACATCTTTAAGGATGTACCTACTGTTTCTTGAATTGGTAGTTTACCTATTATGCAACGACTTCCTTGTAATAAAATATGGAAGTTTAGCTCTTTTAAATGCCCACCCTCTAAATACATACACCTCCCACCTCCCACACACATGTAAATTCTTGTTATCCGTCCCCCAGCACTAAGCTTTGCATTGGGTTTTGATATAAATGAGGTAGAGAGTCTTTCATTTGCAGAATTTTGACAGTTGTTGAAGAGAGCATCTATAAAAGTAAGCCTTAGAGATAAGGCAGACAGGTTTCTATGGTAAATCACATAAAAAGGACAACTTGGGCTTCTTTCTCCTTAGACTTCCATGTGAACTCACAGTGGTCTGATTTCCATATCTCAAACATTTTGGATAAACAGCTGCATTTTTCAGAAAAACCCCTGCTCCCACCTTTCCTTCATTCTCTTACTTCATCTGGTCTGGACAGTTCCCTGCACAGCTGTGGCCCTGGCACTGCCTTCCAAAGCATGCTCTTCTCTCCCACTATGACACTTCCTATTTCCTGGAACCAACCACATCTTTCTCTTTCTTATTTTATTCTTTTATTTTCAGGTGGTGTAATACATTAATAGCTTCCTGAGAAAGTTACTTTGGAGGCAAATATTTTAAGATTTTTTACATATCTGAAAATGTTATTACTTTTACCTTCTTCATACTTGATAGTTTGGCTAGGGATAGAATTCTATTCGGTTGGCAATTATGATAAATAATATTGAACATTTTTTTCTTGTGCTTATTTGTCATCCACCTGTCTTCTTTGTTGATGAATCTATTCAAACTTTTGCCCACATTTTTTCAACAAGTCATTTATTTTCTTATTATTGACTTTTGGGAGTTCCTTATGCATCCTGGAAAAAAAGCATTTTTTTTTTCAGATATAAGATATAGAAATCCTATTTTCCCTTGGTTTGTGGCTTGTCTTTTTATTCTTTTAATAGTGTCTTTGAAAGAGCAGAGATTTCAATTTTGATGAAGTCCAGTTTATCAATTTGAATTGTTTTATGAGTAAAGCTTTTCGGTCATATCTGAGAAATCCTTGCCTACACCATGGTCATGAAAATTTTCTCTTATGTTTTCTTCTAGAATTTTTATGGTTTTAGGTTTTCAGTTAGATGTTCCATATTTAGTTGATATTGTAAATAGAGTGAGGTGGATTGAATTCCAATAGATTGAAATTAACTTCTTTAACATACAGATATTCAATGGCTCCAGCACCCCTTGTTGAAAAACTTATTGCACCTTTGTCAAAATCAAATTGTTCATATATGTATGGGTCTCTTACTGGACTCTTTATTCTGTTGAATTTATATATATGTCTATCTTGGTACCACACTGTACTCAGTATTGTGGCTTTATAATAAGCCTTAAAATCTGGTCACGTTACTCCTCCAAATTGTTCTTTTTCTAGTTGTTTTGGCTATTCTCAGTCATTAGCATTTACTTATGTGTTTTAGAGTCAAGTTATCTAATTCTACAATGAAGCCTACTGGGGTATTAACTGGGGTTGTGTCTAGATCAATTTGGGGAGAAGTGACATCTTAATAATACTGCATCTTCCTACATAAAAACAAGGTGTATCTCTTCATTTTTAGCTCTTCTTTTATTTCTCTCAGCAGTCTTTTATACTTCCCATTGTATAGTTCTTGTATATCTGGTGTCGGAATTATCTATCAACATTTTATATTTTTGATACTTTTATAAATGGTATTTTAAATTTTTAATTGTTCATTGCTACCACGTAAAGAATATAATTGATTTTTATATGCTGACCTCATATTTTGAAATTTTGCTAAACTCACTATTTCAGTTTTGGGAGGTAAATTCCATCAGATTTTCTACATAGATGAGTATCTTGTCTGGAATAGATAATGTTACCTTTTTCAGTCTGGGTGCTTTTTTATATATTTATTTTTTCTTGCCTTGTTGCACTGGCTAGAACCTTTAAGACAATGTTAAATAGAAGTGACAAGAGCTGACATTATTGATCTCTTCTCTCAAAAGGAAAGCATTCAGTCTTTCACCATTAAATGTGATGTTAGCTGTGGATTTTTATAGGTGCCTATAGATTAGAAGTTCCCTTCCATTCCTACTTTGTTGAGAGGTGTTTGTTTGTTTGTTTGCTTGTTTTAAAATCAGCAATGAATGTTGGATTTTGACAAATGCTTTCTGTGCATCTATTGAGATAACCATACTGATTTACATTTTTAGTTTGTTAAGTGGTGAATTATATTGATTGATTTTCACATATTAAGCCAACCTTGCATTCTTTAAATATGACTCGTTCATGAACTGCAATTCTTTTTGTATATTCTTGTATTATACTTGTGAAAAATTTTTTTTTTGAATTTTTACATCTATATTCATGAGGGTTATTGATCTTCAGCTGCTTTTCTTTTTTTCTTGAACTGACTTTGTCTAGTTTTTGCTTCAGGATGAAGCTGATCTAATAGCATGACTTGGAATGTATTCTCTCCTTTTCAATTGCTTTTTAAAAGTTTATGTAGAAGTTTTTTCTTCAATGTTTGGTAGAATTCACTAGTAAAACTATTTGAACATGGAGCTTTCTTTGGGGGAAGGTTTTTAACTATATATTTCATTTCTTATATATATATATGGCTATTCAAGTTATGTATTTTACCAAGTACATTTTGGTAGTTTATGTCTTTTAAGAAATGTGTTCATCTCATCTGTGTTACCAATTCATTGGTATAAGTTGTTAATAACATTCCCTTGTTACCTTCTACATAGCTATAATATAAAATTGATATTGATATCTTCTTTGTCATTTCTGATATTTGTACATTTTCCCCTGAACAGTCCTGCTAGAAGTTTATCACTTTTTTCAGTCTCAAAGAACCAGATTTTTATTTTCATTGATGTCCTCTGCTGTTTTCTGTTCATTGGTTTCTGCTCCAATATTTATTATCTCCTTTGTTCTATGTGTGTCCTATTTGCTTTTATTTATAGTTTCTTAACATAGAAGCTGAGTTCATATATTTGATATCTTTATTCAGGCATTCTTGTTATAAATTTTCCCCTAAGAACTGTTTTGGTAGAATTCCATGAATTTTATAGGTTTTTAAAAAAATATTCATTCATTTCAGAATACTTCCTAATGTTCCTTTTGATTTCTTTTTTGATCCATGAGGTATAGATGTGTGTTATTTAGTTCATAAGTATTTGGGGGATTCCCAGATATCTTGCTATTATTGATTTCTAATTTAATTCCACTGTATCAGAGAACATACTTGTATGACTTTAATTCTGTTAAGTTTATTGAGACTTTTGTGACCCAGAATATGGTCTATTTTGGTAAACATTCTGTGCACCCTTGTAAAGAATGTGTTCTATATGGTTGTTAGGTGGAATGTTTTATAAATGTTAGTTGGGTCAAGATGGTTGATAGTGTTGTTAACATCTTTTATGTTCTTAATAATTTTCTATCTACTCATTCTAGCAACTATTGAGAGATGAGTTTTGAAATCTCTGACTATAAATCTGGATTGTATTTCTCCTTGCCCTTCTAATAGTTTTTGTTTCATATATCTTGGGGCTCTGTTATTAGGAGCAAAAAATGTTTAGAATTATTGTATCCTCTTGATGAATTTGATTCATTTATATTACTAATTGACCTTCTTCATTCCAAGTAATGTTCTTTGCTCTGGAATTTACTTAGTGTGATATTAATATAGCATCTCCAGCTTTCTTTTGATTAGAATTAACATATCTTTTTTTACTTTAAAAATTATTTTATTGTAGACTATGCTCATAACATCAAGCTAAGGATCAATGTAACTTCTAATTCTGCTTACAATCTATGCCTGGGATTCCAGGATTGTGTGTGTGTGTGTGTGTGCACGTGTGCGTGCACACACACACGTGCATGAATTTAATGAATTCTTACAATTCTTTTGTTCCTTTAACAGGTTTTCTCATATGTTCCTGGCCAATAGTAAGTGCTCAGTAAATATTTTTTTTTGTTTTGTTGTGTTTTGGGACAGGGTCTTGCTTTGTTGCCCAGGTTGGAGTGCAGTGGCACCATCTCAGCTCATTGTAACCTCTGCCTCCTGGACTCAGGTGATCCTCCCACATCAGCCTCCCAAGTAGCTGGGACTACAGGTGCACACTACCATGCCTGGATTATTTTTGTATTTTTTGTTTTCCCATCTTGCCCAGGCTGGCCGCAAACTCCTGGGCTCAAGCAATCTGCCTGCCTCGCTCTTGCAAAATGCTGGGATTACATGCAGGAGACATCACACCCAGCCAATATTTGTTAAATGGAATGTTTGTGTCTACTAAATGCAGAAAGAAAAACAGACACGCTGTCCTTTACTTTTACTCTATTGTTACATTTATATTTAAAGTGCATTTCTTGTAGGCAGCATTATTGTTGGTTCTTGCTTTTATATTTAACCAAATAATGGCTGCAATTCAATTGGGAATATTTAAACCATACATTTAAGGTGAATATTAATATGGTAAGATTTAAATCTGTCATCTTGCTCTTTGTTTTCCATTTGTCTTACCTGCTCTGTTTCCTTTTTCCTATTTTTATGCTTTTTTAAAAATTAATTAAATATTACTTATGATTTCTTTTAATCTCTTTTGTTGGATTATTAGCTATAATTCTTTGCTTTGTTATTTTAGTGCTTTATTTAGGATTTGTAGTGTACATTTTTAACTTACCACAGTCTACCTTCAAGTAATATTATACTTCTTCACATACAGTATAACAATTTACAATGGCATATTCTCATTTCTTTCTCCCAACTTTTGTGCTATTATTGCCATAGATTTTTCTTTTATTCATATTATAAAGCCCATAGTACATTGTTAATATTTTCATTTACACAGTCCATTTTTTAAAGGGATTTCAAAAAAAATAAAATTCTCTTATATTTTACCCATATGGTTATCATTTCCAGTGCCCTTTATTTCTTTCTGTAAATCTATGTTCTCTTCTGGCATCATATTCCTTCTTCTTGAAGGACTTCCCATGACATTCCTTTTTTTTGAAGACATGGTCTAATTCTGTCACCCAGGCTAGAGTGTAGTGGTGCAGTCATGGCTCACTGCGGCCTCAACCTCCCAGGCTCAGGTGATTCTTTCACCTCAGCCTCTTGAGTAGCTGGGACTATAGCTATGTGCCACCATGCCTGGCTAATTTTTTAATTTTTTGGTAGAGACAGGGTTTCACCATGTTGCCCAGGCTGGTCTGGGGCTCATGGCCTCAGGGGATCCTCTTGCCTTGGCCTTCCAAAGTACTGGGATTACAGGCGTGAGCCACTATGCCCAGCCTCTGACATTTCTTGTAGTGTTGATTTGCTTGTAGTGGATACTTTTAGCTGTTGCATATCTGAAAACACCTCTATTTCTCTTTTTTTGTTTGATTTTCTCTATTATTTTTCTGCTTCAATTTTATTAATTTCTGCTCTTTATTTTTCTCTTCCTTATGCTTACTTTAGGCTTACTTTGCTCTTCTTTTCCTAGTTCCTTAATGTAGGAATTTAGGTTGTTGATTTGAGACCTTTCCTCTTTTCTAATGTAAGCATTTAGTGCCGTAAATTTCCCTCTCAGTAGTCCTTTAGCTGCATCTGATATGCTTTAATATGTTGTATTTTCATTTTCATTCGGGTCTATGTATCTTTGAATTTTCTTTGAGACTTCCTTTTTAACCCATACACACACACATACATATATGTATGTATATATGTACACACATATGTAGATACACATGTATGTACACACATATATACATACACGTGTATGCACACACATATATACATACACAGAAAACCAGACTTTTCTTGTCTGTGCTCATTAGCATTTTCAGGTTGCCAGCTTCTCCAGCTCTGAGTTTGAGATAAATGAGGCAAAAAGAAAACCCAGGGAACTTACTGCTGTGTTGTTCCTTAACTATGTGTGTGTGTGTGTGTGTGTGTGTGTGTGTGTGTGTGTATGTATATGCGTATATGTGTGCGTGTGTATATATATATATTTTAATTTTCAGGCATTTGTACATTTTCTGGGTTTTTTTCTGGCATTGATTTATTTTACATTTGTTAAGGTTTGTTTTAAGGTCCAGAATGTAATCTATCTTGGTGAATATTCCATGAACTCTTGGAAAAAAATTGTGCTCTGCTAAAGTGCTATATATGATAAATAGATCCTGTTGGCTGATTTTGTTGTTCATTTCTTGTATACCCTTGCTGATGTTCTATGATAAATAGCTCCTATTGGCTGATTTTGGTGTTCATTTCTTCTATACCCTTGCTGATGTTCTATCTAGCAGCTCTACCCATTGCCGAGAGTGGGGTGTTGAAGCTCCCAGCTATAATTTTCTATTGCCGATTTCCTTTTAGGTCTATTAAGTTTTGCTTCATGTATTTTGAGACTTTGTTGTTTGGTGCATACATATGTAGGATCATTATGTCTTTCTGGTGGCTTGATTCTTTTATAATTATGTAATCTCCTCTGTCTCTGGTTAATTTTGCTCTAAAATCTCCTTTGTTTGATATTAATGTAGCTACTCGTAACTTTGTTGGGTTATTGTTACAAGATATGTCTTTTTCATTTTTTTCCCTTTCAACCTACCCACATGGTTGTGTTTGAAGTGAGTTTTTTATAGATAGCATTTTGTTGCATCATGGTTTTTTGCTGTCGTGTATTTGCTTGTTGTTTAATCCATTCTACCTGGTGAAGGTAAAAGTCTAATTAGGCTTCTCATTTGGCCTTGCTGGCTTAGATATGGGGAGGATCACAGTTTTTTCTGTTGCATCTGGCTGGCATATTTATGTCTGAGAGTTTTCTGTCTTGCAAGGCTGCTCCTTTGGCTAGAGAAACCAGACTTTTCTTGTCTGTGCTCATTTGCATTTTCAGGTTGCCAGCTTCTCCAGCTCTGACTCTGAGATATATGAGGCAAAAAGAAAACCCAGGGAACTTACTGCTGTGTTGTTCCTTAACTACTGAGGTCCCTAACTGGTATGCCAACTTTTGGCCTCTTTAGGAATCTTGTTGTGTTTGTTTTACATAATGTTCAGGGTTTTTCACTGTACTTGGGAGGAATTGAGAGAGCATGTCTATTCTATCTTTCTGGCAGATAATTTTCTCCATCATTTTTGAATAGATATTTCATTGAGTATAGAATTCTAGGTTGACAGGTTTTCTTCTTTCAGTAAAGAGATTGTTCTTGCTTGTATTGATGGAAAATAAAATCTTTTCTAACTGTGTTTTTGTTGTTGTAGAGATGGGAGTTCTCGCTATGCTACCCAGGCTGGTCTTGAACTCCTGGCCTCAAGCAATCCCCTTGCTTTAGCCTCCCAAAGTGCTGGGTTTATAGATGTGAGCCACCAAACCCAGCCTAATTCTTATTTTGCTCCTCTGTATATAATGTGTCTTCCTTTCTGCACTGTAGCAATTTTATTATACCCTGCCTTGGTGTGATTTTCATGTTTTTTGTGATTGGAGTTCATTGAGATTCTTGAATCCAAGGGTTTATTCCTCTTAAACAGTCACTTTCCAAAAGCAAGTGACTCAACCAACCTTATGGTAAAAATTACACTGCTGTTAATTTGTAGTTGAAATCTGATATTTTTCAGGTTCTAAACTGTTTATAGTACCATTCAGAATAGTTTTATTTTCATAAAGATCTGTGCTCTGCCTATTCATTCCTTCCTTTTCTGCACCTGAACCCCTGACAACCACTGATCCTTTAACTGTCTCTATAGATTTTGCCTTTTCTAGAATGTTGTATTAGTTGGAATCATACAGTATGTAGCTTTTCAGATTGGCTTCTTTCACTTAATAAGATGCATTAAAGTTTCCCCCATCCCTTTTCAGGGCATAATAGCTCATTGCTTTTTAGCAGTGAATAATATTATTCCATTGTCTGAATGTACTATAGTTTACTCATCTACTCACTACTATGGGATATATTGTTTCCTTTCAAGTTATGACACTTATGAATGTAGCTGCCGTAAACATCTTTGTGTGGGTTTTTGTGTAGACATAAGTTTTCAACTCATTTGGGTAAATACCAAGGAGTATAATTGCTGGATCGTATGGTGAGAGTATATTTAGTTTTGTAATAAACTGCCAGACTGTCTTTCAAAGTGGCTGTGCCATTTTGCATTCCCACTAGCAATGAGTGAGAGTTCCTGTTGCTCCACATCCTCACCAGCATTTGGTGTTGCCAACGTTTTGGGATTTAGACATTCTAATAGGTGTATAGTGGTATCTCATTGTTTTAATTTGCAGTCCCCAGTGACATATGATATTAAGCATCTTTTCATGGTGCTGATTTGCCATCTGTATATCATCAGCAAGATGTTTGCTCAGGTCTTTTGTCTAATTTTAAAATACAGTGTTCATTTTCTTATTGTTGAGTTTAAAGATTTCTTTGTAGATCTTGGAGCTATAGGTATTTTTATTTGAATTATTATTATCTTAAGTGCTTGGACAAGAGTTTCATGGAGGCCTCAGTATTTTAACCAGCAAAACATGAAAATGTTTTCTTCTCATTTTTTGGAGGGAGGTAGAGAAATGATTTTCACTTGGAAAAAAATGAAAAGATGTTCTCCTAGATTACTTTGATCCAGAAAGAACTTCAGGCTGCCTCTTAAGTAGAGCTGTGACTTCATGGGCCCTCCATGCTATAACACCCTCCCAACAATATTAGTTTGTGCCATGTGTTTTTCAACAATTGCCTTATTGAGGAGCGGGAAGTACCTACTTAGCACAGCATTGCCTTTCTTCATTAGGAATCTGTGGATTCACAAGTTGCTCTGCTGTTATCGGGGCGGTGACATTACTCCTATCAGCAAGTCTCCTTAGCTTCCAGAGAACTGCTCTGGCCTGGATCATTCTATAGAAAAACTAGTTACTCATTGTTCAGCACCCACCTATAAGTGAAAACATGCAGTGTTTGGTTTTCTGTTCTTGTGTCAGTTTGCAGAGAATGATGGTTTCCGGATTAATCCATATCCCTGGAAAGGACATGAACTCATCCTTTTTTATGGCTGCATAGTATTCCATGGTGTATATGTGCCACATTTTCTTTATCCAGTCTATCATTGATGGGCATTTGGGTTGGTTCCAGGTCTTTGCTATTGTGAGCAGTGCTGCAGTGAA
>CAUYLG010003722.1:0-32153 GCA_963573385.1 Cacajao melanocephalus
TTTTTAGTAGAGATAGGGTTTCACCATTTTGATCAGGCTGATCTTTAACTCCTGACCTCGTGATCCACCTGTCTCCACCTCCTAAAGTGCTGGGATTACAGGTGTGAGCCACCGACCAATACACTCCCCACCCATTAGGGAGCCTGCTCTGACAGGTACTTTGTTTAGTTTCCCTTGTTCCCCTCCCTCACACCCACACTCATGCTGGTCATTTCACCATTAATGATGAATCTCTCACCTGGGCTTTCTCTGGACTTCCGGAAAAGTGTGTCTCTGAGAGAAAGATGGCTTGCTGCTCTCTGGCTCAGGGGGCAAGGGCTGGTACTTCTTCGGAAGTGTGATCAGAGGCCTGTGTGGAGAGTCAGAGTAGGGTCCTGAGAAGGTTTGCTGCATCAATGGTGCCTCAGGCCCTGAATCCACACTGCTCTGCCCTCAGTGTCCCCAGCTTTGGGTTGAAAATGCCAGTTTTGGGATGCTAACTTCGGAGAAGTCAGGTCAGGTCTGGCACTGTTTTTATAAAGGGCCTGATATAATTTTCTACAGGGAGTCACATGCTGTTCCACAGTGCACCCATTCTGGCTTTAGGAGGCCTGTGGAGAAAATGATAACAGCCTTCCATTCATCCCAGACTGGGAGACCTGAGTTCTTAGAACTACCCAAAGAAATATAAAAATGTGTCTGGGATTGGTGGCTCAGCCTGTAATCCCAGTGCTTTGGGAGGCTGAGGTGGGTGAATCACCTGAGATCAGGAGTTCAAGACCAGCCTGGCTAACATGGTTAAACCCCATTTCTACTAAAAATACAAAAATTAGCCAGGCATGGTGGCATGTACCTGTAATCTTAGCTACTTGGGAGGATGAGGCAGGAGAATCACTTGGGCCCAGGAAGTGAAAGTTGCAGTGAGCTGAGATCATGACACTGCACTCAGCCTGGGTGACAGAGCCAGACTCTGACTCCAAATATATATATATATATATATATATATATATATATATATATATATATATAAATGTTTGAAATTCAGTGAATGCCTCATTCATATTTTATTCACTCATTCACTCATTTGTTCATAAAGTGTAAAGTGTATCAGGTACTTTGATAGATGCTGGAGATTTAGAGAGGAAAAAGACACAGTTTTTGGTTCAAGCTGCTTCCCTCTAGGAGGGAAGAGAGAGAAGTCAAGAAATGATTGCCAGAGAGTGTAATGCATGCTACTATGGCAGAGGTGCTCATGGGTCCCAAATAGAGCAAGAGTGGCCAGTCACTCAGAGCCTCTGCAGCTGTCTGTTGCTCTTTTCTCCATAGATATGTATACATGTAATAGTATTTGTGTATGTATCACATATATATCACATAAATATATACTTATATATTGTAAGTTCCCTGAGGGCATATTCCATTTTCATATGAATCTAGGCCTGCCAGAAGTATACCCAGCATATCATCCAGCAGATTTCTGTACTGAAAGAATGGAGAGGAACAGAAAGAAACAAGGGAGGAATACACTCATCAAGAAATAATGAGTGAAGGTATATTGAATAGCTATAATAGATATAACTTTGAATAAATGATTAAACGCGTGAATGAAGGCCTGGTTAATCCTGTTCATTGAACATCTCATATTAGCTTTTCTTTCTTTCTACATCCATCTCTCACTCTGAAATCATATTAGGTTTTCAGTGTCAAATGTTTGTGTTTCTCTTTTTCAGATGCTGGCACAAATTATTTCAGTGTACAGTGAAACAAAATGCTATTTTAAAGTGTCTTACCGAGGAGGTGGTAAAGGAATCTGAAAAAGAAAGGAGAAACCTAAATTAAGTTTATCATTCTGTGAGCAGGGCCACTGGTGAACAGTTTTTTGGTTTACAAATAGAAATGACAAATTGTGACCAGACTTATAGGACATATTTTTCAAGAGCTATATGAGCTTTTGCATTGTCTATATTGCTATGCTTCTAAAGTACATAATGAATAACAAATGCATTTTAATGATTTCTCCTACCTTGTTCTTCCTTAAAGATGTGTCTCCTAAAACGTAAGAGGGAATACCATGAATTTATGGAAAAATCATCAAGCATTGATTTTATACATGCTTATAGGAAAATCATTTTTATTTATAATAATATTGATGATAATGTCAGTTAATATTTGTTGAGATCTTATGAGATACCCAGAATAATAATAAACACTTTAGTGATGTGGTCTTATTAAATCCTCACCCTTGTTCTGTTAATGAAGAAACTGACACATAGGTAGGTTAAATATCTCACCTATACCACCCAGTGAGTAAATGGTAGAATGAAATTTCATTGCATGTGGTATGACTCTTCAAAATAGAATAATTTCTAAAGATACCCAGAATCCAACTTCTTTATTTTATATGGGTGAAAAAACTAAGGACAGACTCAGTGAGATAATTTCTCAAGGCCAATTAACCCTAGAAAAAGCCCAAGTAGAGCTGAAACAGATTTGTCTGACCTCTAGGTAGTTTTATTTCTGTAATTCGACTCAATATAATTATTGAGCTTCTATTCTGAGCTAAACACAGTACCAGGCACTGGGGTAAAAAGACAAATTGAATCCTTCCTGTCAAGGTGCTCCTAGTTGGGGTGTTCACAGGCCAAGCTTCTGGCTCTGGGGATGTGACTGTGAAGATGACTGGTAGGGTTTATACCTTAGTGGGTAGACCTGCATTGAAGGCATCACAAACCATCTGATGAGGATTTCAAGTAGAGAAGACAAAGTATTAAATGAATATGTGGGAGACTTAAGTTAGTCTGGGTTGTCAGAAGAAGGCTCCTTGGAAAAGCAATGTTTGATTATCTCTAAAAATGGACGTGGTATAATAAATGCTATTTGATAGAGCTGTTGGGAAATCAGTGAGAAAATGCCTATCTCCTGCTATAGGAGACTTAAACTTCCACTGAAAACTGTCTGGGTGGCTTCACACTGAGTCCCTTTTGCTTTCCTCATTTGTAAGACAAGGAGGTTGGACTAAATCAGTGATTTTTAACCATGTGCTGAAGAGCCCCCTGCACTTTCCCCTGGAAGTCCCGTGGTGCCTGGGTACAGAGGGACTGGTTACTGGTTTACCACCCCATGTCATTAAGGGCTTAACTTCAGCCTGCTCTCCACTGTACCTTGTCTTTAGATTCCTCTTGGTGAAAGGTCCAACTGGCACAAAGCAATGCAACACAACACAACACAACACAACACAATGCAACACAACACAACACAACACAAACTGGTCTGTATAATTTTAATGGCTCTTCTAGGTCTAAAATAATTACTTCAAAGAATAAGAATAAAACTCTATTCTTCTTTTCCATTTTCAGTTTTGAAAAACACTTTTGCAGTAGGTAGGATTGACTTCTTTATGTGAATTCCAAACGCTGATTGCACCCAGAAGTAATGTATGACTTTGGCACTGTGAAAACACAAAATATGATCCAGGATGTACTTCAACAACAGCAGCAATCTAGTTAATGTGAAATCTTTGACTATTTCAAGGAAATCACAGAAAAGCTTAGGTCACATGATGGTTGCTTAAGGCACAAAATTAGAAAACATAAATTAATTTCATTTTACTGTTTATTGGCTTCACCTCCGGAGCTCCCTGGTGGACCATCTTGCTGCCTGGGCTGATGACTTTCCCTGAAAAACTAGATGCTGACTTTCCAAGAGAACTAGTTCCACTATATCTATTGGGGATCAGTTCAAATCACTGGAAAAAGAATTGAATAACGAGACTGAGTTCCTGTAACTTAATAAGAAAATTCCATTTATGGTTTTCAAGATACCTATCCAGTTTGCTTCAGGGGTTGTGAGTTTCAAATGGGACATCTATCTTCTTTTATTTCACTGATTTATTACTGAGCACATAGTATGTGTCAGGCATGGACTCATTTTTAATGTATTTATTGATGTAGGTGTTGGGAAGTATAATAGCAACAAATAAAGTTGCTATTCCCATGAAACTTACATTCCAGCGGCAGAAATTAGGAAATATGTAAACAAAAATATAAATAAACATTCACAAGTGATGACAAGAGCTACGCAGAAAATAAAGCAGACGGGGGGACAGCAGGGCCCGGAGAGCTGGGGCGGGGCTACTGTCTTTTCGGCCGGTCTGAGGAGGCAGCTGTGGTTAGAAGATGAAATCAGAGGCCTGAGGAAAGCGAGGGAGCATGTCCTCTGGATATCTTGGGAAGCAGATTTCTGGAAGAGGAAACAGCAAGGGCAAAGGTCCTCAGGGGGTGCCAGTTCATTTTCTGTTGCTTAAAACAGAATACTTAAAATTCGGTGATTTCCTTGAAATTAGGTAAATCCAAGAACAAACAGGTACATGGGGTGAGAGCCTTCTTGCTGGTGGGGACTCTGAGGTATACTAAGATGTGCAGGACATTACATGGCGAGGGGGCTGACTGTGCTAATGTCCTAGCTTGGGTCCCTCTTCTTGTTTTCATAAAGCCACCGGTTTTCCTTCCATGATAACTCAACACCCATTAATTCATTAATCTGTGAATAGATTAATCTATTTATGAAAACAGAGCCCTCATGATCCAATTGCCTCTTAAAGGTCTCACCTCTCAATACTGTCACCTTGGGGCTGAAGTTTCAGCATGAATTTTGGAGGAGACATTCAAACCAGCATTCCACCCCTGGTTTACCAAAATGCATGCCCTCACATACAAATATATTCATTCATCCTTGTAGCACCAAAGTCTTAACTCATTTCAGTACCAACTCAAAAGTCCAAAGTTCAGAGTCTCATCCTTGAGCCTATGAAATCAAAACAAGTTATCTACTTCCAAGATGCAATTGTGGGACAAGTATAAGGTACACATTCCTATTCCAAAAGGGAGAAAGAAGCAAGAAGAGAGGGATAACAGGCCCCACATGAGACTGAAACTCAAGAGAGAAGACTTTGGGTCTTAAGATTCCAGAATAATTTTTTTTAATTCCATGTCTGGTATTCTGTGCACGCTGGAGCAAGGGTTAGGGCCTCTAAGCCTTCAGGACACCCCACCACTATAGCTTTGTTGGGCTTAGTCTACCCAGTTCTCCCAGGCTGACATTGCACACCAGTAGCTCTACAGCTCAGGGGTCTTGGTGGCAGGCTCACTCCCATTACCCTGGTGGGGATTCTCTGCAGTGGACTTGCTCCCATGGCTCCATTAGGCATTGCCCGGGTGGGGACTCTGCATTAGCTTCAACACTGCATATCTGCTTTATATTGCTGTAGTAGGGGCTCTCTGCAATGTCTCCACTTGCAACAAGTCTCTGCTTGGGTCCTCAGGCCTTTGATGACATCTTTTGAAATCTGGATGGAGGTTGCTGAACCTCCACAGCTCTTGCTTTCTTCAAGCCTGAAGAATTAGCACCACACAGATGCTGCCAAGGTTTATAACTTGTACCTTGCAGAGCTTCAGTACAAGAGTCTCAGCTGGGGTTGCTTGAGCCAGGCAGCCATGAAGTGCTGTGCTGCGGTGTACGGAGCTGAGTCCCAGGGTGGCTGTGGGCAGTAAGCTGGTAGACATACCCCAATTCTATCCCCTGAAACCTTTCTTCCATCCTAGAACTCTGGGCCTGTGATAAGAGGGCAGCCTCAAGATCTGTGAAACACCACTGGAGTCATTCTTTCATTGTCTTGAGGAATATCATCTGGCTCCCTTCTATCTCTGTTAATCTCTTTAGCAAATGGTCGCTGGGATATACCCATGGTTTTCTCTCCTGAACACTATTTCTCTGTTTATGTGGCCAGGCTGAGTTTTCCAAATTTATCCACTCTACTTCCTTTTTAATTATAAATTCTTTAAATTGTTTCTCTGCTTTCAAATATCAATGTAAGTTGCCAAAATAACCCTGCAGTTCACATATATATATATATATATATATATATTTTTTTTTTTTTTTTTTTTTTGAGACACAGTCTTGCTGTGTCACCCAGGCTGGAGTGTAGTGGTGTGATCTTGGCTCAATGCAACCTCCACCTCCCATGTTCAAGTGATTCTCCTGCCTCAGCCTCCCAAGTAGTTGGGACTACATGTGCCACAATGCCCAGCTAAGGTTTTGTATTTTTAGGAGACATGAGTTTCACCATGTTAGCCAGAATGGTCTCAATCTCCTGACCTCATGATCCACCGGTCTCAGCCTCCCAAAGTGCGAGGATTACAGGCGTGAGCCACCACGCCCGGCCTCCTTCTATATTTTATTTAGAATTTTCTTCTGCCAGATATTCTAGTTTATCACTCTCAAGTTTGGCCTTCCTCAAAACTCTCAGGAATAAAAACAATTCATTCAGGTTCTTTGCCAATTTATAACAAAAATGGCCTTTGTTCCAGTTTTCAACATCTTGCTCCTCAGTTCTACCTCAAACTTCAACAGAATGGCCTTTACTGTCTGTATTTCTATCAGCATTCTTATCACAACCACCTATCTAATTACCAAGAAGTTCCAAACTTTACTTAGCCTTCTTGTCTTCTAAGCTTTCACCAGAGACTTTTTCTATCCTGAACCTCCAAATTCTTCTACTTCTGCCCATTACCCAGTTCCAAAGCTGCTTCCACATTTTCAGGTATTCGTTATCAGCAACACTCCCCTTCTTGGTGCTAATTTTCTGTCTTAGTCTGTTTTTTGTTGCTTAAGACAGAATACTGGAAACTAAGTGATGACTTATATGCAAAAGGAATTTATTTCTTGCAGTTGTGGAGGCTAAGAAGACCAAGGCTTAGGGGGTGCAACCTGTGAGAACCTTCTTGCTGAAAGGGACTCACTGCAGAGTGCTGAGGCAGTGCAGGGTGTCAGATGGCAAGGGGGCTGAGTACGCAGGCTCAGGTGTCTCTTCTTATAAAGCCACCAGTTCCCCTTCCACAACAATCCATTGATCTATTAACCCATTAATCCATGAATGGATTAATTCATCCATGAGGGCAGAGCACTCATGATCCAATTACCCCTTTCTGCTTCACCTCTCAATACTGCCACATTGGGGATAAAGTTTCAACATGAGATTTGGAGGGGACATTTGAATTATAGCAGGTGGGATGAGCACAAGGGGGCGGTAGGCCCAGAGAGGTGATGGCAGAGGTGGGAGAGTGCCCAGATCACATGGGGTCTTGTACAACATGGTAAAAACATTGCCTTAACTATGGTGAATCTTTTTTAAACCACTTCATGAACGTATCATTGACATAGAACTTTACAAATTTATTGTACACATCAAGATTGAATTTGGGGATAAGTACATATCCATGAAACTATCACCACCACGTATCTGTCACTTACCAAAGTTGCCTCCTGTCCTTTTTGTTGTTACTTTATTTTTATTTTTTAGTAAGAACACTTAATATCTATCCTCTTAACAAACTTTAAGTACACAGTACAGTATCATTAGCTATAGGCACTAGGTCGTAGAGTGGATCTGCAGAGTTTATTTATGCACTGTAACTGAAGCTTTGTCCTCTTTAAGCATCACCTTCCCATTTCTCCCTCCCCCTTACTCCTGGCAACCACCATTCTACTCTTGGCTTCTGTGAGTCTGACTGTTAGATTCCACATGTAAGTGAGACTCTACAGTATTGTCTTTCTGTGTCTGACTTGTTTTGTCCTAACATAATGCCCTCCAAAGTCCATCAATATTGTCGCAAATGGAAAAATTTCCTTCCGCTTAAGGCTGGAAAATACTCCATTGTATGTATATTCCACAGTTTCTTTATCCATTCACCTGTCTGTGAACCCTTAGGTTGTTTCCATATCTCGGCTATGGTGAAGAATGCTGCCATGAACATAGAGTGCTGATAGTGCTTTAAGTCCTGTTTTCAGTTCTTTGGACATGTACTCAGAAGTGGGATTCCTGAATCCTATGGTATTTCTATTTTTAATTTTTTAGAGGAAACTTTATTCTGTTTTCAATAATGGCATTACCAATTTATATTCTCACCAACTGTGTGCAAGGGATCCCTCTTCTCCATATTCTTGCCAACACTTGCCATCCTTTTCTTTTCTTTTTTAAGTAATAGCCATCCTAAGAGTTGTGAGGTGCTATTTTACTGTGGCTCTGAGTTGCATTTCCTTGATGACCAGTGATGCTGAGAACCACTTCCTCTATGTGTTGGCTACCTATATTTCCTCCCTAGAGAAATGTGCACCCAGACCCTTTGCCCATCTTCCAATAAGGTCGTTCATTTTTTAGCTATTCGGTTGTATGAGTTTCTTGTCCATATTGAATATTAATCCTTATCAAGTATACGGTTTGCAAATATTTTCTCCCATTTCATAGTTTGCCTTTTTACTCTGTTGATTGTTTCCTTTGCTGTGCAGAAGCTTTTTAGTTTGATGTAGCCCTATTTGTTTATTTTTACTTTTGTTGCCTGTCCTGTTGGTCTCATACCCAAAAAGTCATTGGCAAGACCCAATGTCAAGGATCTTTTCACCATGTTTTCTTCTAGGAGTTTTGTAGTTTTGAGTATATCCCAAGTTGATTTAATTCACCCCAAGTTGATTTCCTTGAGTGGTGTGAGACCAGGGTCCCGCTCTGTTCTTCTGCATGTTAATATCTAGTCTCTCCACTATTCTTTGACGAGACCATTTTGTCTCCATTGTGTATTCTTGATGCTATCATCAAAAATTAGTTTAATCAATGCCTGCATTTATTTCTGGGCTCTGCACTCTGCCCTACTTGTGTGCATGTTTGTTGTACCACTGACCACTACAGCCCTGTCATGTTATTTGAAATCAGGAAGATGGCTCCAGCCTTGTTCCTCTTCTCAAGATTGCCTTGGCCACTCAGGGTCTTTTGTGTTACTCAGGGTGAATCTTTATGATACACTGTCCATGTGTCCTGTGTCATTACAATGTAGAATTTTTTTCTAGCATCACTTAGCATTCCTCCCTCACTTTTAAGATTTTTGTGTAGGATATTGTAAGCAATAGTTACAAAAATCCATGGGGGTTTCGGCCACATCAAAAATGCCAACTGGCAACCGCTAATACCATGAGCGTCACTTAATCATTGCTTAGCTAACCAAAATCCTTCAAAGTAAGAGGTCAAAGTGAACTTAAGGAACTTTGCAAGTGAAAAAAAAAAAAAAACTCAATCAAACAAGCAAAGTAACTTATCTACTGTTATACAGCTTTGATGGTAATTAAGATAAATTCTAGGAAGCTTTTCTAAATTTGGGGGTTTTATTTAATAAAGCAATAATAAGTCAAGTATTTGTGATATTTAAAGGAGGGTGAGTGTTGGAGCTGAATTCGTTAAGATTGAATCTTGATTCTGTTCATACTATGGGCAGGATCATGGCAAGTGCTTAATAAATGTTTTTGAAATAAGCAAATGGATTGAGGAGTGAATGAATTTCCCCATCTGGAGAAGTAAGGAGTGCTTATTTATACTTCACAGAAATTCATGTGTGGAATAAATGCACTGGTGCACTTCAAGGCATGGTTCTTAATGCACAGCTGCAGTAACTGCTATTATTATGGTATGAAAAATTAGAAGGAAAATGGGAATTTACCCTCCCAGTGAAGTACCCAAATATTCTAAAATGCTAGGAAAAGTTCTCTGTCTGTCAAACAAGAGGAGCCAAACAGTTGTTCATCTTTCCCATCTACAGTTTCCTCTAGGAGAAGCCCGGCATGCTCGCCACCTCGTGGTCATAGGGTGTAATTAGCACCATCTGGCCAGAGACTCATTTGCTTTTCGGTCTCAAGACAGATCTCACATGAGCTGTCAAAATGACTGCTTTTGGGGAGGTAATGTATTGAGGTGGGCATAGCATGGTTGCAGAATCCGATGGACCTTGGTTTGACTGTTTCCACTACAACTTCTTATGGTGAAGACATTGTCAATATCACAGTGCTCTGAGAGGGTTAAAGTTAGGCCTCTTGGAGAAGGAGAAAGTTAAGAGATTGTTCTTTGGAGTGGCTGGTGCCGGCTTGCAAGGGGCAGTTGCTTAACTTTCAGGAATTCTGTGAACTGGCTTTACCTATGGCCATTATTAAAAATAAATTATGTAAATGTACACTGAAGTTACAGTAGCCCCCCTGCTTATCCTGGGGGGAAATGTTCCAAGACCCACGGTGGATGTCTGAAACTGAGGATAGTAATAAATCTTATCTGTCCTATGCTTTTCCTAAATATACAGACAGACCTATGATAAAGGTGATATGTGACAGCAAAACTAGCACATACTTTTTTCCCTTCTTCCCAATTTCATGGATAGAAGATGCATTTTTACTGTAGATCCCACTAACCTCAGCATACAATATTTTTTCTTTTCTTTTCAAGTTGAGAACTTCCACCTCTTCGCTGAAAGGACTCACTTTACATCTTCTCTTTGACAAATCAGAACTGCTAGCATCACTACTCTTATACTTTGGGACCATTATTAAGTAAAATAAGGGTGACTTGAACCAAGCACTGCGATCCCACGCAGGGGATCTGATGGCCGACAGGGCTGCTAAGCGACTGACGAGGGGGTAACGGACACAGCGCAGCGGAAACGCTGGGCAAAGAAATGATTCGAGCGGGACTGCTCAGGATTTCATCGTGCCACTCAGAAACAGTGTGCATATTAAGACTTAGGAATTGTGTATTTCTGGAATTTTCCACTGGATATTTTCAGACCTCAGTTCACCGTGGGTAACTAAACATGTGGAAAGCGAAACTGGGGATAAGGGAGGACCTCTGTACTTGTTTTTCACTTAGCGACTGTTCAATTTGTGTTAAATATATCACATATGCAATACCCTCCCCTCTTTTTCTGAGTCCAAGTCTCGATTCATTGCCCAGGCTGATTGCAGTGGTGGGGTCTTGGCTCACTTCAACCTCTGCCTCCTTGGTTCTAGCAATTTTCCTGCTTCAGCCTCCCGAGTAGCTGGGATTAGAGGTGGGCACCACCACACCTGGCTATTTTTTTTTTTAAAGTAGAGATGGGCTTTTACCATGTTGCCCAGGCTACTAAGTTGTCTCGAACTCCTGGGCTCAAGTGATCCACCGACCTCAGCCTACCAAAGGGCTGGAGTTACAGGCATGAGCCACCATCCCTGGCTGCAATACCTTTTAACTATGAAATACAATCATGCAAATCAACACTTTCAGAAATAGAACATAAGTATAATGCTCTGTAATTAGAGATGCAGATGTGAGACAAAATTGGATAAACTTGGTCTCAATCAAAAAATGTATTGTGTTTAAGACCTTTATGATTTATGAAAGCAAACCATTAAGATATGACATCCTGATGATTAATTACGGGAGACTCCACAGAAGCAACTTATGCTTCAGGTGGCTAGTAATGTATATTTGGCAAGGCCTGTTTGGGAAACCTCTCCAAGTCAGCTGAAACTTTCAGAAATTAATCACAGCCATACACTGCTGAAACCATTGTTTGGGTTGCAATGGGAAGAGATTAAGTTAGGCAAAGCCAAGGATGTGGGAGAAACCTGCCTGCTCTAGCAGCTCCTCAGATAAGGTCAGAAAGTGTATTTTCCTAGGAACATGTACTTCAACTGCTTTCATGCTAGGGTTAGTGAGAGATGTGGGATAGAAACATTTTTCCAAAGGAAGCCTGGGTGATATCTTTTCCCCTGACCTGGGTGTCTCAGGGAATAGAGGAAGGGAAAGGAGAGGATGATATGGGTGGTGGAGTGGCTGGATTTGTATGTATGAATCTTATCCATGAATTCACAAAATGCTGGACCACTGAGTTCTACTGTGTTTGTACAGATAAGATATTAAGGCCCAGTGAAGGAATATAATATGCCTGAACTGCGAAAGAGACAGATGGGGCCAGAAGCCACCCAGGCTTCTTGACTTGCCCCTATACACGTCCCCACCTAATGGCAATGTGTGATTGAGGCCACAGCGTCATCTCCAGGTGCTTCTAGGACCTACTAAACTATTAAAGTGGGCTAAATTACAGATTTAATTTGAGAAATATTTGCTATGCATGTGATACAGGAAACAGAAATTAGGCAGATAGTAAGGGCAAAAGAGTCCCCAGCAGAACTTCTCTTCTGAAAAAAAAAAAAAACAGCATAAGAAATCATTTATTTTCTAACAAAGAGCCTGAAAGATTGAGCTGTAAAAATAGATAAGGAAGTTGGAAGCTTGTGTGGTCAGTAGCGGGGAGGGGAGGGGAGAAGGCTTGCAGCTATACCAATAAAAAAAAGGCTACCTTGCAGCCAGGCATGTCCACCATGGAACCCTCATCTTCCCTTTTTTTGTTAGCACGTGTGCAGTAACAAGGAAATGGGCAGCATGGAAAAGCTCAGGCCGAGAACCCACCTGCATAATAAGATTGAGGTGGGGCTGCCAGAGATTTGTGCCGTATGTAGATGGCACAGCTGGTCCTGACCGGTTTTTCATGTCCTATGTAGAACAGACATTGCCTCCTCACTAGCTCATCCATAACCCCCCTATTTCACTCTAGATTAGTAACCCATTTTTCTGGGGCTCCTCTCCATAGCAGAGAGCTATTCTTTTTCTTTTGCCTGTAAAATTTCTGCTCTTAATGTCACTCTTTGTGTGTCTGCATCCTTGATCTCCGTGGCCGTGAGACGCTGCGAGACAGCAAACTTCAGGTACCAGCCCAGACAATGAGGCCACTTCTCAACCACCATGTGCCTGATCCGGTGCCACGTGTTTGCTGTCAGGAAAACAATGTTTCATAAACCAATGTCTCTGTGATTGAGACATCTAGCTTATTTTTATGTGTTCATCTAAAACATTTTATACATTCGTCTAAATGATTTACTGTATATTCTAAAGAAAAAACTCCACAGGGCATGAGAAATAAGGTTATGATGAAATAAGATATATTTCCCTTCTATGTGAAACTGCCTTTGGCCTTCAGAGAGAGAATCTGGAAAACCTTCCAGAGCTAGGAGAAGGACAGAGGGTAAAGGAAGGAGGAAAATTGGGGCACTGCTAGCACAGTTCGACATGCCTTTGCTGCATGTCTGCTATGTGTCAAGGACTGTGCCACGGGTTTGTGTTGGTTTTCACCTTTAAGGAAGTCAAATACTGTAGGTGCTATTTTCTCTGTTTTTATACACGTGGAAACCTAAATTTAGACAGGTGAAATTACATGTTGTAGGTCTCATATTTGGGAAGCAATAAAGCTGGGATTTGAACCCAGGGCTACTTGTCATCAAGTCCAGCATTACTTAAACAACCACCTTCTATCTGCTGCTGCTTCTGCTTCTTGTGTTTTTTTGAGACAGGGTCTCATTCTGTCACCCAGGCTGCAGTGCAGTGGTGTGATCTCAGCTCACTGCAACCTCCAGCTCCCAGGCTCAAGCTATTCCCCCACCTCAGCCTCTCTGGTGACACAAATATGTGCCACTGCACCCAGCTAATTTTTGTATTTTTTGTAGAGATGGGATTTCGCTTTGTTGCCCAGGCTGGCCTTGAACTCCAGAGCTCAGGTGATCCACCCACTTTAGCCTGACATATTAGCTCACACTGGGATTACAGGCATGACCATTGCACAGGGCCTTCCCTGCTTCTGAATATCACACATCACTTCCTCTGAGGACACTGTCTCACACCTCATTCAAATGTCCTATGAAGCCTTCCTGGGAGACACAATCCTTTCTCCAAGGCAGAATTAAGTATGCACTTTTTTGAGTTCCCACAATACTTAGTATAGGACTCACCAGATTGCAGGCTTCTCCAGGCCTAAGGTCTCACGTGACTCAGTGCCAGCTTAGTGCCCAGGCACAAGGTAATTTTAAACAAAGTGGCCTAGGATCACACAAACACACCAGACAGAGTTGTAACTGTCAGTAAATATGATGTGCTCCCTCACTTTTGGGAACTCATTGTCTGGTTGGAAAAACAGACATATAAACAGAGTGCTTATTATGGGGCTTATGGATAATTGAACAACTAAATAGCCAGCCCTAGTGTTGAGCACATAAGAGGGTCTATATATTATTAGCTGAATTATGATGAAATTTTCCTTCTTGTGAAACTGCCTTTGCGAAGGTTATATCAGTGAGAGAATTATTAATAGTAAGCTAAGCTAACTTACTCCCCATCTTGCCTTTCCCTTAACTACTCGTGGACTACTGGGCCAAGCTAAGTTTGGAAGACATTCAGGCTATAGTTTAAATGATAATAGGCCTTGCCCAAAACTCAATCACTTTTATAAAGCTAACGGGAAGCCACCAGGCTGTGGGGAAGAGAACAGCCTGAGTTCTGCTAAGGTGCAGACATAAACGATTGCCAGCCATTATTCCTGAGGTTATAAGACATGCAACTTCCTCAATTATTCCTGCAAATAACACCACTATTGTAGAGTGGCCTTTGAAGATAGCTTTCTCATTTTTTGCATGCATGTCTGATATCTGTGGTTCCAACCTAAACCCAATGGCTCCACCATACCGCCAACCTGTGGCCTCACCCAGAAGCAATTCATCGGCTGGAAGACAGCTTCAAACCCCTATGATTTCATCTCCATGCCAACCAATCAGCAGCAAGCACCTGTTACTTGCCCTCCCATCCCTTCCCCCAAACTGCCTTTGAAAAACCCCTAACCTATGAACTATGAATAAGACGATTTGAGTATGAACATCTCCCACGTGGCATGGCCAGCCTCGTGTCTATTAAACTCTTTCTCTATGGCAGTGCCATGGTTTCTCTTTACACAGTGGGCAGGAAGAACCCCTCTGGCAATTACATGTGAGCCCATTTTCCTCCTGCTTTACAATCTTCTCTATCCTTTCCATACAAGCAACTTTTACGATTCCAATTTCATGTCTATTATTAACGGCCTTTTCTTCACATTGTGATGTGGATTTGGAATTGGAAAAACTAAGTAGAGGAGAGAGACGGCAAGCTTATCACTGTCCATCACTCCCCCACGGACTGGTAGGAAGAGGAAAGGAGAGCACGCAAGGCGGAAGCAGTTACTTCCACTAGATGTCTATAGATGTGGCTTTCATAGATTGAGGAATATCTGCCCCAAACAATGCATCATTTATAACACCCGAGAAACCACACAGAATGGGAAATGTACTGTGAACCTAGAACTGAAACTAATATATGAGTCAGTCTAGGCTTTTCTCAGATGTGTTCTAAGGAGCATGGGCCAAAGAACATGACTCAAGAAAAAGCAGCTTCCATGGACACTTATGTTATGAATTCTCCATGCCCTGTCCCCCTCTGGAGATCCACAATGCTCTAAAAACTTGGCCTGTAAAGATATATGTTTATTTTTGTTTAACTCAGTGTTTCTCAAGGTTAGTGCATTCAGAGTTTCCCTTTTATTTATTTATTCATTTATTTTATTTTATTTCTGATACGAAGTCTTGCTCTGTTGCCTAGGCTGGAGAGCAGTTGTGCAATCTTAGCTCACTGCAACCTCTGCCTCCCAGGCTCAAGCAATTCTCCTGCCTCAGCCTCCCGAGTAGCTGGGACTACATGTGCATGCCATCATGCCCAGCTAATTTTTTTTGTATTTTTAGAAGAGATGGGGTGTCACCATGTTGGCAGGCTGGTCCTTAAACTCCTGACCTCAGGTGATCCACCGGCCTTGGCCTCCCAAAGTGCTGGGATTACAGGTGTGAGCCACCATGCTTGGCCTTCCCTTTTATTTAATATGATTCTCAACATCTCACACAATTAGTTTCAGATAACTTTACTTTGAGCTTCTTAGAGCTTCATCCATTGCATCTTACTTAGAGCAACGACCAATGGGAGGAGGTTGTAGGAAGACATTGCTGTTCCTCAGATTGGGCTGAAAGTAAACAGCTGGGGCCGCTTAAAGGGAGGGTGCACTTCCTGGGAAGGTGGTGAGGCTCCTGGGCTACTCAAGCATCTGTGAGGGATGGTGTGCCTCAGTTACAAGGAGGGGCTGGATCATGGAGATTCTGCTATTTTAAAACTTTTGATTAAATAAACAAAATAACCCTTCCATTCTGCTGACTTGCAAGTAAGCCATGCAGGTATAGAAGCCACTTGTCCCAGTTTACCCCAGATGTCTCTGGTTTTAATTTGGAATGTCCTGCTTTTGAAGAATCCCTCCATCCAGATCAAACTGAGATGGTTGATTCCAGTGAACACCCCAACATTACAGGGAAAAGAAAAAGTGCTTTTCATTATGCATGCATATCAAATCATTCTGTGGTTTTATGGGGAGGGCCATATTTTACCTATGCAAAAGGCAGTTCTTGTACATTGTAATGCTATTGGGAACCGAATCTTAACTGGGGAATTATTATTTGGGGATATGAATTTTCTGGAGCTTCTTTTATTAAATACCTTGCTTTTCGGTTTCCTATTTGTGGCTACTTCATATTTCTCTATTGAAAATGAATGTGTTACATCAAGCAGTTACAGATTCCTTTCCTTTTATCTGAGCTGCATTATTTTTCTTGTGTGGTAGTGAGACAAAATACTGTTCTTTAGTTCAATTAATGAGTGAGTTCATGAAGTTAAGATTAACTTCGAATGAGCATTATATCAATGTCTCTGTTGCTTTTGAGCCACGGGTTGTGGCTGAAATACATTTACATCTAAAATGCTAGGTGAATAATGTTACATTTATTGCTGATCAATTCTGCAACTTCAGGTGAGTTATTTCTGCAAAGGATAGAAGATACCAAATCTCATTATTGCAATATTGTGTGTTGCCAAGTTCTGCCACTAGGGAGCAGTATCATCTACCAATTCACTCTGGCCCTGAGCTTTGTACAGTCTGGATGAATGGGATATTAGTTGCGGAATGAGAGGGAGAGTTTGCAGAATGCATTTTATACACTAGCAAACACAGAAAACCCTAGCAACATTACCATAGTGGAATAAACCTTGGCTTTGGTCTTGTGACTACTTGCTGATGGCCTTGAGCAAGCCACTTCCCTTGCTAAGCCTCCTGATGTAAAATGAGGGAATTGACCCAGATTAAACTCATTTCTGATTCTAATTTCTTCAGCATCTAAACTCGTCTAAAGGCAGACTAGTATAAAGGCCTTTTGATGGCATTTTTGGAATTCTACTTTGCTTCTTTTCAATCAGCTCGTGTTTCTGGATATACACGTTCACTAGCCTATGCATAATTCTCTTTTTTTCCTTTTCTTGGAGGTTTATTGTATTTCTTTATAAATTCATTCTTGTATATGGTATGCTTGTCACTTCAAAGGAAATTGGCTTAGAGTTTGTGCTTGGTTCACATCTACAGCAAAGAGAAAATGCAATTTAGCTTCCTTTATTCTCAGCTTTGGTTTCTCTAGGAAAAGAAGCTACACTATATTTGAAAATTATAGCTAACCCTATCTGAAAATAAGATGATTTCTTCTAGATCTGTGGTTAATGCTAGTGGTTCATCACACATAACTTGTATTGTAAATACTTTGCTGCCAAATAAACTTTTACCTATTTTTTAGGAATGAAAAACAAAAAGTCAAGCTTAGGGACGATAAGTTCTTGAAATCTGACAGTTTCCAGATAATGTCAGAATATGATTGCAAGAAAAATGACATAAAATGTACATTAACATAAATCTATAACCGCTCAACTTGAAAAATATCACCATAAAATTCTGCCATTACCGAAACAACCGATATGTTTTTTTCTATGACATTTTGTGAGAGTGAATAAATTATCTGAGAATGTGTTTGCATCAAAAATACAGAATTTTGTAATAAACACATAAATCATCCAAGCATTTTTTCAGCAAGATGCCTGATCCTAAAATGGGGGGCATTCATATTAATTTTCCCCCTTCCAGCCTCGTTCTAGATATGGTACCTTAGGGCTCTGCATGGTAATGGGGAACCATCGGTTATGGAGATGAAGGGGAGGATGACGTAAAAAAAATAACTCGTACTGAAGAAGTCTTCTATCCCAACCTGCCCCACCCCAAAAGCCTCAACGTCTCTGAACCTTTTGCTTTCACTGAAGTCCTCTTTGCAGTTGTGGTCTCAGCTTGCACTGGAGTCTGCTTTACAAAATGCTCATATTTTTGTAGTCATGGGACTCATAGATCAGCCAACATTCGCTGTAAAACAGACACAGCACTAACTTAATCCTGAAAGATATGTTTGTTGCTTTCCCTGAGGAACTGGTTTGTTTTTTGTAATGGGAAATTCATATCATGTAAGGAAGCTAAATTCCCTTTTTGCTTAGACTACCAGGAAGCTCAGAGGCAAATTCACAGTTTAACCATAATAGAATTTAGTGAGTGTGCCTGAGAATCTTACATTTTATCTTCATTTTAATTATGTCCTCTACCTAGATTTTCTTCTGTTTCATTGTTCAAGCTTTTATTAACTAATATCTTTGTGAACTGAGGCAAAGGGTAGATAAACATACAGATAGATAAGGAAACAGACATACATACGTGTGGAATAATGGTCGAAGAAATTTCTGCAGCCAAAGAAGTGAGGGTGGATGCCCATAGTGAACGATAAATAAGATAGCAATTGTGAAGTTCATTTCTCATCTGATTTCTCTCCAGGACTCATTTCTCAATGAATGCCTACAAAGCATATTATTATGACTGAGGCCATTTGTATATCAGATGATCCTGGTCTGGTCTGTGATCCCTTTATGCTTCCCATCCCTTTCTCTGTTAAGAGGAGTGAAAATACTTTGTGTGTGTTAATTCACCAGGTGTTGTTCTTTAACCTACTGGTTAAAGAAAAAGAGAAGGAGGACTCAGAAAGGTTAGGTGTCTTACTTAAGGTCACACAGCCAGGGAGTGTGCCTTCGGTTTTAGCTCCTTCTCCATGCTCTTTCCACTGTGCTGGCGCTTCCTGCTGAGTGTCTTCCATCTGCCCTCCAGAACCTCCCTCCGCCTTCACCCTGCTCTACCCTGCTCTCTGCCTGGGACACTGACCAGTAGGGACACACAGGGACTGCCCTGTCCTCTCATTTCTAGTTAGGTATAGCCATTGGGAAGCCCAAGCAGGAGGTCACAGAGAGGTTGGAGAGAGAGGTTGGGCATTTACTTCCTTGGCCTCTTCCCTACCTGGGCTGGTGGCGTCCAGTGATCACTGCTCCTCTCAAGGTGGTGTGCTTCTTGTAGTTTTCAGTAACTGTCTCTTCATCCCTTTGCAACTAGGGGTAGGGCCAGTCCCGCTGCTGTTAGCCATGTTCTGGCACCATTCCCTCTTCTCCCTATACTGCACACACCTGGTAAATAGTTTTTTTGGCATACGTTTCCTTAAATTATCCTAATTTGAATGTGCAGTCTACTTCCTGTTGGGATGCCTGCTGGTACACCTTCCCATTAAAGAAAAGATGGTGCTAGTAATAAGTTATAGAAGATAGCATTAGACACATGGAAGTGAATTTGATATGTTTCAATTATAGTGGAAAGTAAATCTTGGCACTGTCATCTTTTCCAATCAAACATTGTTAGAGGAGACAAGGGCATGAGGGAATGACGAGAGAAGCTAGAATGGATATAATACCATTAAAATTTCTTTGGCTTATCTTCCATTTATGCTTCTAGCACTACTGAAATTGATTATTTGCTTTCAGGCTCGTACCTGTATTTTTGTCTTCAAATTGAGTTGTTTTGCCTAAAGCCTTAAAATCTGTTTTCATATTAATTAATCAACGTTTTAAAATTAGATTTCTTATCTTGTGACTTTTCGGGGGTATGCTTAGAGAGATAACATGGTTATATATTTAATGCAATCCATATGTTTCAAAACAATTTGTTTCCACAATTGCACAACATAGAATGTGAGTTTTTACAATCAATTTCATCATTAATAAGGTAAGGCGATAAATAGGCGTAAACTGTGCGAGACTCTGTCTAAAATTAGTTATTTCCTGAAGTGTAATTCAGTAGATCACCTTGTTTAAGATCACCCATGACCACCAACAACAATGCAAGAGGTTCTTAGAAGCAAAATAAATGTTTTCATACTTACGTTTTAAACTTTGTGTGACATGACGTTACCTTTTATGTTTTGGCTCCTGATGTCCTTGGAAATGGGATTGTCCACCTGTACAAGACAATGTGGTACATTACATCTTCAGTTGTGACTATGAGACATCTGTGGTCTCGACACTCTCTGTGGTTAGGTTCCCAAGGATAAAGCCATAAGTCCCTAAACCCTCTGGTTTTTAATGTTTGGTTGGCTGTCAGCAAACATGTATAAATACATGCACCTCTGCCAGTGAAGGGTGCAGTGACCTGAGTGGTGTTTGATATGAAAACATGTGGGGTTGAGAACCAATCCTGCCTCTATTGCTGGCTTTGTAAAAGGCATTAATTATGAACTTCAGATTTTTCATCTTTACCATAGGAAAAATGCTCATCATTCATGTCTCTGAGTTAACATGAAGATCCAACTATGGGATCAGGTATATGAAAGCAATGAGGCGGGCAGGTCAGGGTATTGCCTTGTGAGAAGGGCTGGGTTAGGATTCTACCTCCAGCTCCTGCTGACTGTGAGAATATGGCAAATCACTTAGCCTTCTAAGGCTCAGTTTCCTCATCTGAGAAACGGAGGTAACAAGAGCACTGATACCTTTTTGAGGATGAGGGGATAACACCAAACACACCATGCAATGTGCCAAGAACACACCAACCACACTGAATAAATGTATCAGTATTAATATTATTAAAGGCATTAGTGAACTATTAATATTGTTAAAGACATGACTGAACTATTAAGGGGTACACAATGGGAAGACATAACGGTGAAGAAGATGAAGATCATAAAGGGTTCCCTATGTCTTTGAAAACCTTTAAGCCCAGGTTAACATTAGGCTCTTAGTATTAGTCTTTATCGGCACCAGGTTGAGTTGGGCATGTGGGTCAGGGGCTCATTGAATCCTCTGTCACCTCTTACCCTCTGTGGAACATTGAACCACAGTATTTATGCCTGGAAAGGGCATGGCCCTTTTTTTGGTTATATCTAGTCAGGGTTGAGTGCTGGTTGGATTTTTTAATTGTGGCTGTTGTCTCATTCATTGCACCATTTGCTTCCAATTTCTCCAGGGTTACCTTGTGGCGACTGGAGTGCCAGAGGGTTTTTTGATGTTCTCGTTGCACCCTCATCTTTTAGTTTTCCCTGTATGCCTGCTCCACAGAGGGAGTCTCTCTCAGTGCTCATGCCTCACCCTGCATTGCTAGCCTGGTCATGCAGGCGGGAGCCGTTCCCCGTTGTCTCCATCTCAGGTAGGACTTGCATGCTCAGGGTCTTAGGATGGGGCTCCGAGCAGTCCCAAGCAGCAGTATTACTACAGAATTCCCAGGCCCAGGAATATTTCCTGCCCCACCTCTGGGGCAAGTTCCAATTTCTATCAAATACATATTTACTAGTGCCTACTACGTGCCTGTAGCAATGCTAGACTGCGAGGGAACAAAAAGAAATGTGAGCTTGTATTCACAGGTACATTATAACGGATTTTTCAGTTTGGGTACTATTGAGAATTGAGATTTGGGGTCAGATAATTCTTGTGCCTTGTAGGATGCTTAGCAACATCCCTGTCTTCTCCCCACTAGATGTCAGTAGCACTCGTTCATGACAACCAAAAATGTCACCGGACTTTGTCAAAAGTCCCTTGAGGGGGCAAAAACATTCCACTGAGTACCACTGATCACAATGCAACATGTGCTACTGCACTGCATGGCTTCTTTCATAAGACTCCTCCAAAGGCACTGGTATGCTCACTTCCATCTGAGCACTTCCTAGAACATGGAAACTACCCATCTGGGTCACTGCCTCCTCCCTTAGACTGTGAGCACCGGTTCGTCTTTCTACCCCCATTGCTAAGCACAGTGATTGGTACACAGTACATGCGCAATAAATAGAAGGATGGGCAGTGGTTTAGGGCAAAACAGTTGTAACCCATCTAAGGGGTCTAGATAAGAACTGGCCTATATAAAAATTATTGAAGATCCATTTAGTTTTTTTTTTTTTTTTTTTTCCCTTTGAGGCAGGGTCTCACTCTGTTGCTCAGGCTAGAATTTACTCTGTCATCCAGGCTGGAGTGCAGTGGCACGATTTCAGTTCACTGCAGCCCTGACCTCCTGTGCTCAAGTGATCCTCCCACTTCAGCCTCCCAAGTAGCTGGGACTACAGGCATACATCGCTATGCCCAGCTAACTTTTGTACATTTTGTAGAGATGAGGTTTCACCATGTTACCCAAGCTGGCCTTGAACTCCTGGGCTGAAGCAATCCACCTGCCTCAGCCTACCAAAATATGGGGACTGCATGTGTGAGCCATCACACCTGGCTGAAGTTACATTCCACAGATAGTTTAATCACAACAAAAATGTACAGAACTTAAGAATCAACTCCTAGGGATGAGATTGCCACAAAAAAGATAATCTGCTTGCCATACATACTTGACATTTACAACATGGATTACAAAAGTAAAACAACCCCCCTTTTGTTTTGTTTTTTATGTTGTCACTCAGGCTGGAGTGAAGTAGCATGATCACAGCTCACTGCAGCCTCAACCTCCCAGGCTCAGGTGATCCTCTCACCTCAGCCCCCAGAGTAGCTGGGACTACAGGCATGCTCCACCATATCCAGCAATTTTTTTTTTCATTTTTTTTAAGAGATGAGATGTTACTATGTTACTCAGCCTGGTTTTGATTGAGCTCCTGGGCTCAAGCAATTCATCTGCCTCGGATTCCCAAAATGTTGGGATTACAGGCATGAACCACTGCACCAGGCTAAAACTCCCTCTTTATCTGAATTGAGGCCAAACACTCGTTGAATTTGTGAGACAATGCCTTTCCAAAATTTTGCTCACCTTGCCCTAGCCTTTTTCCTCGCATGATTTCACTTGACTTAATGTAGTGAGATTGTAGTTTCACCTACAAAGTGATCTAACCAAAGGAAGAAACTTGTTTTTAACAGGAAGCTACAAAGATGATACGAAGGGATAGAAAGTGTAAGAATAAAGGCTTAAATCCTGGCGTGGTTGTTTTTAAAAAAATCAAATGAGAATTATCCTTTGTTAAACAGTAATTCTACTCATGAAGGCTTACTTATGTAAAAAGGGATTGTCAGTCATTTACAGGGAAGGTTCAGCTCAACTTTTTGTTCGGTGTTCCCTTCTTCAGCCACTGGTCCAATCTCTCTGGAATTCTCCTTCCCTGATCACGTTTTATGCTCTGGTGATGAATGTCCTGAAATGCCCTCCTCCCTCTCAGACAGCCTCTGGGGGACTGCCCTAGATGCAGATCTTGATGATAGTAGCAAATAATAGCAGGAAAGTAGAAGGATTTTGAAGGCCAGACTGAGAAAGTCTTCTTCGTGAATGGAAGTTGAACTGGGGAAAGAGTCTGTCTTTTTTCCTATTCAACAGGTATTTATTTTAAAGCTTGAGTTCAAATGATTGGAAGTTTGTTATTTTTCATTCATTTAACCAGTATCTATTGAGAACCTCTTTCTTACAAAGGCACCATGCTAGGTGCTGGGGCTAAAATAGCACCTGACCTCATACAGATGTCCTCTATGGACTGATTGCTTTGTGCTTCAGGCTGGAAGTACAAAGATCCATTTATGGGATCTTACTGAAGTTCCATTTCCTTTCTTTCCCTTCCCCTTCCCCTTCCCCTTTCCTTTTCCCTTTCCTTCTTTTCTTGACAGGATCTTACTCAGGCTGAAGTGCAGTGGCGTGATCTCAGCTCACTGCAGCCTCAACCTCCCAAACTCAAGTGATCCTCCCACTTCAGCCTTTGTGCTGGAAGCACATAGAAATACTGTGTTTTCTATGTATTACTATAACAGTGATGGGATTTTATAGGTAAGACCATGAAGGCTCAGAGAGGGTAACAGGCCCAAAGGCACAGAGCTTATAAAATTGGAGCCATTAAAATGAGAGTAATGATTTTGCAAGATTGTTGTGTTTTATTTTTATTTTTTTTTTAGATTGAGTCTCGCTCTGTTGCCCAGGCTGGAGTGCAGTGGTGCAATTTCGGCTTACTGCAACCTCTGCCTCCGTTTCAAGTGATTCTCCTGCCTCAGCCTCCTGAATAGTTGGGACTACAGGCGCCTGCCACCATCCTGGCTAATTTTTGTATTTTGAATAGAGATGGAGTTTCATATTGTCTTAGGGTGGTCTCAAACTACTGAACATGTGATCCACCTGCCTCAGCTTTTCAAAGTGCTGGGATTACAGGGGTGAGCCACAGCTCCTGGCTGCAAGATTGTTTTAAGGATTAAATGTCATTCATTTGTTCAGTCTGATCTCTACTGAGAATTTTTTTCCTTGACCTTCCTTATCCTGCATTATCATTATTTTTCAAAGCACATTTGCTTATCTGTTGTTTATTGTGTATTTATTTATTACTGGTCTCCTACCACTAGCATATGTGTTTCATGAGAGCAGAGAATTGGTGGTTCACGGATGTGTCTCTAGAGTCTATAATTGTGTCTGATCCTAGCAGGCATTGATGACATAGTTCTTGAATGAATTGTTGAGTTAATGATTGAAGTGTTTTCCATCATTACTGTGCCTGTGTAAAAAGGAAGTGTTGGATTTTTCATCACTCATCTTGCCCCCTCGATCTCTATCAGATATCTTCTGTGTAAATGGTCGGTCTTGCTTGGTAAAATGCGTAGTTTCACTTTTCTGTCCAAATTAACAGAATCCCTCAAGTTAAACAGACAATGTGAATATGTAATATGTGAGGAATATTTGAAAGCACTTTAATACTCATGCATAACCATGGTGGAAACTAAAAAAAATGGTGAAATATCTTCTTAAAAATTGCAATTGAAAATGTAATAGCCAGTTTTGATGATATTTCTAAGGGGGTGGACATTCATATATAGGGTTTCTGGGAAGGTAAATGGAAATAATTTTTTAGAAAGGAAATTTTACAATATATATTAAAAGCTTTTAAAATGTCTTCACTCAGTGGTTTAGTAAAATAATTTGAAAGTCCCATAATGGGTTATGCTTTATCTATAAAAATGATGCTTATGAATGCTTGCTTATCACATGGGAAATTGTTTTGTAACCAGAACTTAATGTGAGAAGAAAAATAAAGCAGTTATATACAAAACAATTAGGCTTCCCTCATATGACAGACATCTGCATAGAAAATAAGGACAATGAAGAGCACCACAATGTTATGACTGATAACTGCAATCCCAGGGGCGATCATTTTTGTTTTATGCCTTTCTCTATTAAGAAAATTAAGTGTTGGCTGGGCCTGATGGCTCACGCCTGTAATCCCAGCACTTTGGGAGGTTGAGGAGGGTGGATCATGAGGTCAGGAGTTTAAGATCAGCCTGTCCAAGATAGTGAAACCTGTCTCTACTAAAAATACAAAAACCAGCCGGGTGGGTGGTGGGACCCTGTAATCCCAGCAACTCGGGAGGCTGAGGCAGAGAATTGCTTGAACCCAGGAGGCAGAGGTTTCAGTGAGCTGAGATTGCACCACTGCACTCCAGCCTGGGCAATGGTGCGAGATTCCATCTCAAAAAAAAAAAAAAATAGAAAATTGAGTGTTAGCAAATGTTTTATTAAAAATAAAATTCTATGTATTCATTTATGGCATTTGCATTTACTAGATTTTTTTTTGAGACAGAGTCTCACTTTTGCTCAGGCTGGAGTACAGTGGTGCAAAATTATCTTTCGTAGCTTTCAAACAGTGTTTTGAAATAAGCATGGTAGGATTTTCTGTTTTTCCCTATTTGGTAGATAAAGTTACAAGGAGGCTTAGAGAGGTTTCATGACTTACTTTTACCTCCCAGCTCATAATTCACCACGTTGGGCTGAGACTCTGGGCAAAATCTTATATTATGATCAGAAAGATTTGAGTTCATGTTCTTTCTCTGGAGAATGCAATGAACATTAGATGAGATGCATGTGAATGTCCTTAGCTTGCTCTCTGGCTCACAATCTTCAACACGCCTGAATTCTCCTCCCTTCTAGAGGTAGGGCCATGATGCTACCAGTCATAAGAGTCACCTCCTGTCCACCTCAATGAGATTGACCTGCTCTTTCTCTAATGAGATTGCCTGAGGGACAGGAGATGGGGCAGTTTCTGGCTGGTTAGGAAGAGCCCTACACATGTTTGGGTGACAAGGTCCAGCCTTTACTCACTCTTTCCAACTTTGTCTGTGTGTTCCAGGCTTGCTGTCCAATGGGGATAGAGGTCCTGGTGTCTAACGGAAGGGAAGTGTCTATTGCACCCTTGAAATAGCGTGTATCTGTGCAAACAGAAAAATATTAAAGTTATACCTTATGTGGACTCCGCACATTACAATTTACAAAATATCTGCACATCTACAAACTCATTGGATCATTACAACGAGTAGGGATCATGCATTGTTTGTCTTTGTGTCCCCTGATCAATCCTGACATGGAAACTGGCACATAGTGATGCTCAATGAATGCTTATTGAATGAATGAACAAAAAAAGTCATCATCATTTACAAGATGATTTTCTCCAGATACACTTCAATAGATTTATTTTAGTGGTTCAGGCCCTCAGAAATTGTGAATGCTTCCTCTTTTCCCTTGCAATAGGGTGTTTTATCTCAAGGAACTTGCTGAAGCTGCCCTGTGTGCTACAGTTAGAGACAGGCAGGTGTGAAATTAGGTCCTCTTTATTCTTAACAATTGGAGCTTTGCTGTCATGCCCTGCTGATGCTCGTAGGCTGGCTGGCTGCAAAATGAATTAACCAAGTTAAAAAGTCTTTTTTTTTTTTCTTAAATTCTACTGCCTTCTATGCAGACCTCATCTTCACATTTCCCACGCTGCCCCATCCCTGCCTGTCCACCCTCTGTTATGCTCATCAGTTGTTCCTAGGGCTCAAGGAGAGCATCACGATAACAGTGGCTGAGAGTTACAGATCTCTGGCTTGGTACCAGGTCCTCTGCTGAGAACTCAACATGCATCATTCATCTAATCTTCAAAAGAGCTCTCTAGGGCAACTTCTATTATTATGAATCCTATTTTCAGATAGAGAAAGTGAATTTGAGAGACTTTCTTAAGGTCACACAGCTAGTAAGTCATGGGGGCAGATGTTAATCTAGGGTTATTTAATTCAGAAATCACACCTTTAAATAGTGTGCAATATGGCAGCAGGTACATGCATCTTCATATTTTAGGCAGACCCCCAAATGTTACCTGCGTATTCAGATTCCTTTATAGGGCGGGCTGGTAAAATTTTAATCGAGTGCCACGTCTCTTCCATCTGAAGCTCAGGGTCTTCATAATCATCATTACTGTGGCTTTTTGCTCCATCCAGGACTGCAGGAAAGTTTCTTTCCTAAGCAGGTGGTAACATTCCAGTGAGTCAAAGGAAGGTACAATGTTGACAAAGAAAGACTACAGTGCTGGCTACAGGAGTGGGGTAGATTTTCTTAGCTGCAAGTTACATATTTAAGTCTAGGGTCTGAGGTCTTAAATGGAAGTTTAATTCTTGTGCTAGTGAGAAATCTAAAGAGATCTCCCAATATTTCCATCTCTGATGACTCAGTCAATACTAATCTAGGTACTGCTGTGAAGGGACAATGCAGATGTAATGAAGGTCACTAATCAGCTGACTTTAAAATAGGGGGATTATCCTGGATTACCTGGGTGGGCCCAATGTGATCACATGAGCCCTTAGAAGCAGAAGGAGGACTTATTTGCAAATAAGATAATCTTGTATTTAAAGATTTCACTAAAAAATTATTAGAACTAATAAATGATTTCTCAAGGTATCAGGATACATGATTAATATACCAAATTCAGTTGTATTTCTATATACTATTAACGAAAATTCATATTTCTATAAATTAGTGATAACAAATTGAAAATAGAAAGAAAATGGGCTAGGTGCAGCAGCTCATGTGTGTAATTCCAGTGCTTTGGGAGGCTGAGGTAGTAGGATTGCTTCAGGCTAGGAGTTTGAGAACAGCCTGGGCAACAGAGTGAGATCTCATTTGTACAAAAATGTTTTAAAAAAGAAAATGATTATATTAGCAAGAGCATCAAGGAGAATAAAATATATAGAAATAAATTTAACAAAAAAAGTGTAAAACTTGTACACTGAAAACTGCAAAACACTGTTGACAGTAATTTAAGAAGACCTAAATAATGGAAAGACAACCAATGATCATGGATTGGGAGACTTAACATTGTTAAAATAGAAATATTTTGAAAATTGATACACTGATTTTGTTGTTGTTGTTGCAAAAATTGGCAAGATGATAATGCTAATATTCTTATGAAAATAAGAAGAACCAAAATAGCCAAAACAATCTTGGGCAAAAAAAAAAAGATAAAGTTGGAGGACCCTTATTTCAAAAGTTACTACATAGATGCAGTAATCAAGACAATGTGGTATTAGCAGTAAGACAGACATGTAGATAATTGGAATATAATTGAGAGTCCAGAACTAAACCTTCATACTGAGGGTTAATTGATTTTTAAGTGTGTGCTAAGACAATTCACTGGGTGGGAAGAATAGTCTTTCAACAGATAGTCCCAGGACAACTGGATATTCACATGCATGATGGTGAAGTTGAACCTCTTTTTTTTATATCATATGCAAAAATTAAATACAAACGGGCCATGCATATAAATTTAACAGCTAAATCTATAAAACTCTTAAAATATTGGGGTAAATCTTCATTTCTTGGCTTAGGCAATAGTTTCTTGGAACAAAAAATACAAGCAATAAAAGAAATAGATAAATTGAACTTCATTAAAATGAAAATCTTGTGTACTTCAAAAGACCACAAAAAATAAAAAAGCAACTACAGAATGAAGAAAATATTTGCAAATCATGTGTCTGATAAGGAGCTTAAATCCAAAATATATGAAAAACTCTTACAACTCAATGATTTAAAGACAAATAGCCAAATTTTAAAGTAGCTAAAGGATCTGAATGGATGTTTCTTCAAATAAGATATACAAATCATCAATAATCCCATGGAGAAATGCTCAGTATTATTACTGAAAATGCAAATCGGCTGAGCACCGGTGGCTCACGCCTGTAATCCCAGCATGTTGAGAGGCTGAGGCAGGTGGATCAGGAGGTCAGGAAATCGAGAGCATCCTGGCCAACATGGTGAAACCCTGCCCAGCTAAAAATACAAAAAAATTAGCTGGGCATGGTGGTGCGCACACCTGTAGTCCCAGCTACTCGAGAGGCTGAGGCAGGAGAATCACTTGAACTCAGGAGGTGGAGGTTGCAGTGAGCCGAGATCCTACCACCGCACTGCAGCCTGGGTGATAGTGAGTCTCCATCTTAAAAAAAAAAAAAGATCATGCAAATCAAAAGCACAGTGAGATGTCAGCCATACACCAACAAGATAATTATAAAAAAGATAATAATAAGGACTGACAGTAATGTGGAGAATTTGGGACTCTCATGCATTGCTGATGGGAACGTAATAGGGTACAGCTATTGTGGAAAACACTTTGGCAGTTCCTCAAAAGGTTAAGCACAGAGCTACCATATAATCCAGCAATTCCACATTCACACAAAACCTAGCACGTTTATAGCAGTGTTATTCTTAATAGTAAAAGAGTAGAAATAATAACGCAAATGTCCATGGACTGCTGAATAGGTAAATAAAATGTTATACAGTCACACATTGGAATATTATTCAGCAATGAAAAGGAATAAAGAAGTACTGATATATGCTATAACATGGATGAGCTTTGACAGTATTATGCTAAATGAAAGAAGGTAGTCATATACAAAACAGAATGTTGCATAATCCTGTTTATATGAAATATCCAGAAGAGGAGGATCTATAAAGAGTAGATTGATATTTGCCAAGGGCTGGGGGAAGGGGGAAACTGGGTTTCATTTTGCAATGACAAAAATGTATTGATTGGAGTAATGGTTATACAACTCTGTGAATATACTAAAAAGTCATTGAATTGTACTCATAAAATGGGTAAATTGAGTGGCATGTAGATTTTATTTCAAAAACAGCTGCTTTAAAAAGCAGAAGAGGAAGTCAGAGAAAGGACATAGAAGAGAAAGAAAGAGTGATCTGGGAGAAGGACAATTTACAGAGAATTCAACAGTAGTAGGATTTGACAACAGTCAGCCAGCAGGGACATGGGGACCACAGTCCTACAACAGAAAGGAACTGGATGCTATGGAAGCAAGTGCCTCTTCAGAGCCCCTGGGGGAGGATGTCGCCCTGCCAGCATGTTGCTTTCAGAGTTGTGAGACCCAGAACAGGGGAACTAGCTGAGCCATGCTGTGCCCAGGCTTCTGACTGCATCCACCGTGCAATAATAAATGGTCAAGCTGCCAAATCTGCGGGGAAGTGTCATGGCAGCAATGGAAAACTAACGCAATTATTTGGGTCTTTATTGTGAAGGATGGGCCTCAGGAAGTGACACCACTCTCTGAATATTGTTCTAAAATGTAACACTATCACAATAAAAGCAACTGCAAGGCGAAACTTTGTGCTAAAACTGGTACCACCATTTTTGAAATTCTAATTCATTCAATCAAGTTTAGGTGTGAGAATTTAGGTAAAATGTACAGTTGAGAAAATTCTATGGGTTCATATCCCCCCCGCCGCCCCCTCCCCAAGTGAATTGGCCAAGACTGCTATTTTTTGTCATTTTTCCGTTTTGGAAATGGAGCCAGGACACCAGGTTATAGACTGTTGGTATTGTACAACATCTGAGGTGGAGTAGGCATCATTGCACTAAAGTCTTCATTTGACTAAAGTGTTCGCTTTGCTGCATTGGAGATATGCCTTCGCCCTGAAGTTTCGTTTTTTCATCTGTAAAATGGGATTCCTACATATCTGTACTGTTAATATGAACAGTTGCCATAAAAGATGGCCTCAACAACTTCTCTCTCACCTTAGTTTTTGCTTTGGTTATTGTTATAGACTAAATGTTTCTCTACCCCCACCTCACCCCCTACTGCTCACACACTATTTGTATGTTGAAGCCCTAATCATCAGTGTGGCTATATTTGAAGATGTTGCCTCTAAAAAAGTAATTCAGGTTAAATGAGGTTATAAGAGTGGGGTTCTTATCTGATAGGATTAGTGTTCTTATAAGAAGAGACACCAGAGAGTTCTCTCTCTCTCTCTGGGTTTCTCCCTCTCTCTCCCCACAGCTCCCTGAATGCACACACTGAGGAAAGGCCACGTGAGCACACAGGGAGAGGGCAGTCATTTGCATCACAAGGAGATAGTTCTCGCCAACCCTGCTGGCACTTTGATTTTGGACTTCTGGTCTTCAGAGTCATGAGAAAATAAACCTCTGTTGTTTGAGCCAACCAGATAATGGCACTTTGTGATGGCAACACTAGAAGACTAACACAGGCACTCATCAAAGGCTCTGAGTCTGAACACTAGACTGGCAGGAATGGACACCAGTCCCCAGCAGATGCACTCGCATGCCATGGTCGTCATAGGAATTCTGGAATGTGCACCTCCGCATTAAAATCTGCAGCCGGCATTGTGTTATGTGTAAGCAGGGACACAACTCTTGATCGTGCATTCTTTCATCATCATATGGAGTCACCGAGCAATTGTTTATCCTCCCTGCATCTCAGAATGCTCACCTCTTGCCTCATTTGCAAAACTGTGTTTAGTTTTCATTTGGGCCTGAGAGTGAAATCCAGGTGCTACAATGTGAAGCTTTGTAAGATTTAAGCAGCATCATGTGATGCCGAGAGCTCAAAAGGATGAAAAGAAACATATTTTCATGCACATTCCCCAATCTGGCCCTCAAAACTGAAATTTTATCTTCCTTTTACAAATATAGAAACTAGAATAGGTAACTTTCCAAAGTCACAAAGATCACAGATGCGATAGGTGGGCCCAAACAGGTTTTCCCTCCACATCTTCAGTGGAACTCAGCACAAGGAATTAAAATTTGTTCTGCATGGCTAGGTGTGGCGGCTAACACCTGTAATTGCAGCACTTTGGGAGGCTGAGGCGGATGGACCACTTGAGGTCAGGAGTTCAAGACCAGCCTGGCCAACATGGCAAAACCCAGTCTCTACTAAAAATACAAAAATTAGCCAGACGTGATGGCTCGTGCCTGTAATTCTAGTCACAAAGGAGGTTGAGGCATGAGAATTGCTGGATCCCAGAAAGCAGAGTTTGCAGCAAGCTGAGGTCACGCCATTGCACTCCAGCCTGGGTAACAGAGTGAGGCTCTGTCTTACAAGAATCCCATTCTCTCTCCCTCTTTCTCTTCCTCTTTCTTTCTCTCTTACATTCTTT